>JAODAC010000008.1:1905693-1916105 GCA_027575185.1 Mimaenictus wilsoni | reverse complement strand
CTTTTTCGGCTGCTTCTTTCAGTTCGTCGATTTGTTTAATCGCTTCGTTTTCTGACTCTGCGAAGAAGGCAATGTCGCCCGCAAATGCTAGGCCTGGAACTTTTGTATTAATATCCTAATATATAATTCCTAAGCAATAAAATTAATGATTGTAAAATTACTGATTGAGTAAATTAAGGAATCGACTTCGAAGTGTCGAAACTTGTAATTTATCAACTTTTAATACTTTGATTGTGACGAATTGATAAAATCGGAAAGTATAGGGAATATAACTTTCTTCATAATTAATATTTCTGCAGATGAGCAATAAACTATTTTGGATTATAGCATAAATAGCATAATTGTGGTATTAATTTCCAAATGTTTCAACATTATCTCGTGTATTGCGTTTAATGGATTTTACCCATTCGTTCGTTCTCGGCATTGCATCAATCAAAATGTATTCAATCATATTACATCTCCAACGGATCACACATGTTTTCCCACACAATTCGCTGATTTCAGTAACGTAATTTAGTCGTCGTGTTTGTTCATGTTAAGTATGATTAGAACTCTTGGCCATTTGTTTGTTTTAACGTATGATTCGTACGTTCAAGTTTCTACTGCCAATGATTACAAAATATAGGATGCCCAAACACGTAAATTTGTTGTTTGTAAAAAGTTCGTTATACGATTATATTTCTTCTGGTTGTTTTTTCCTTGATAAATGTCTTTGAAACAACTAAGGAAAACTGAAAGAATTCTCACACATCTACGTTACTCGACCAATTCGTTGACTACAACGAATTGGTTGTTGAAAATCCGCTTAAGTAGGGTCGTTATCTTATTGTTAGTTTAAACAAAATAGGCGCAAACGTATTTTAAATGCCTACCTATGTTGATTTAAAAATGTTAGTTATTCGAGATTATATTTCTCCCTGATCTTTGTTCGATAAATATCACGAACTAGTGGAAAATTCCATTCCGTAATATTGAGATGTATTTATGAGAATGTACCAATGAAATAATTTTTAATAAATTTAGAATAAGTGAAATTTTAAAAGTATCGATTCTTTAGTGGTAAGTATCGATTGATTTCATTACAAATGTATTGATCGAATTGTAATTTGTCGATTTGATGGTATTTCCATATTTTCAAAATAACCAACACTGCACCAGGGACGAATCGGTCGCTTAGAGTACGATTACCATCATAATTGGTGGCAGTGATTAACAGATAGCCTCAGTGTAGGGGCACGTCAAAAAGTATCGAAAATGTCTAATTCGATACTAACGATAAGTATCGAAAATTAAAATATCGATAAAAGTCGATAAGTATCGATACCACGTGTTGATACTTATCGACATACCGATATCTTCAATGACCACATGGTAGCTAATTATGCCATGCAAGAGGTCATAATATGCACTTATAATATGAAACCTTTATAATATGAAAGGAACCTGTTAATGAAATGAAGATTATAAAACTGATAAAAATTGTAAAATGTTTCATTGCTTCCTATAAAAGTGAACTTGATTACGAAATACACAAAAAGGACTCAAGTATATGACGTATAATTCGCATTTATTGCTTTTCTGATTTACATTTAAGTTTGCACTTGCTTGAAATCGGCTGCGAATGTCTCCAGCCTCATTTAAATGTAACGCTCGCAATGAATATCGACTGAGAGGTCGCGGGGGCGTTGAAGCGCAAGCTGATTTTCATCCTCATCCTCGTCCCCGTCCTCAGGCTCGTTCTCATCCTCGTCCTCATCTTCATCTCAGCTTGAATTTTCAGTATTCCGTCGTAAAATAATAAAATTAATGAGATTTTTGCTTGTCACCCTCCAGATGAACGCCCCAGCGTTCATCCAGTGTCGCGTTCGGTGGCCTCTAAGCGGTTTGCGATTCACTTATTTTCCTAGATGGGTCCACGGCAAGGATGAAGGCAGAGATGGCGACGGGATAAACGCGCTTATCAGCTGCGCATCGTTTGTTCGCCGTCGCATTGCAATCGCAATCGAAATGGAGCATGCTGATGATTATCTTCGTGTTTATTTCGCGACTGCTGTGTTTTTGGAAGGATGGTAGACGGAGTTTTGCAAATGTCCATCCGAGCTTGCAGGACATTTGCAGCTGTAATGTTGCGCAAGCACGTACACAGACGGGCTGCGTGCGTGGGTGGCGCTTGGGTTTCGACCCTCATCTGCATACCGAACGCGGTGGAATCACTTATAGGACGATTTGGTAAATCTGTTTAAAAGCTTGTTAAGTGTTCCTAGGAACACAAACGCGTCTTCGTCGTGTGGCAATTCATCGGGGACCCCGAAAAGGGTGGCATAGTCTAACCCAGCGACGACGACGTAGACGCCCACGTTAGCAGAGAAGCTTCATTTCAGAGATTGTCTCGCTAAGTCGTTGCTGGAAAAACGGGATTTTATTCCGAAGAGGTCAGGCTCATCAATGTCAAAGCGCTAATTAGTATTCAGAGGGAAAATGCGGAGACAGGCACTTAGGCGACATGGAATAAACAAATCACTAGGCATGTTTGGCCAACCGAACCACCAACAGTCTAATACTCTTTCACCGAAATTGAAAAACAAATTTTAAGATTGTATCCATAAGATTAGCACTTTCAGATGAAAATCTCTTGGAAAAGTTGGAAATAATTAATGGAGTTAAAGACCATTTCATGTAAAATTATAGCACTTTTAATCATTAGAAAGGATTCGTAAATTTGCGCACATGTACGCCCTTTTTTACATTGTAGCCGTTCCCTAGCGCTTGCATAACGCGATAAAAAGCGAGCGGTGTTCATGAGTAATGCATGAAAATCCTTCCTAATGTACTTCTCGTCGTTCAGCATGGTGCTGGAGTCCGAGGTATATGCGATACTATTAACTCTATTAAAACCCCGAAGTGAATTAAATGCGCTTTGTAGCCGTATTAAAGGGACTTGCTTCTTTCACTTCATTAAAATTGCTCCAGGTTTGGATTTCACTTCGTTTTCCATCCAATGCGTCTCCCTAAATTTTGTCAATGAGCGGGGAATTGATATTTTTGGGGAGAATTCCGGTGATCGACTGATCGACATGAGCAAAATAAAAAAAAAATGTACCACTGCAGCTAAGACAATCTTTTGCTATGCGCTCCTTTTATAGTATATAACGATACGAGTGCGGAAACAGCGATTTTGGGCACGTAACATAGTTGCCAATGGTGCGACAAAATTATTCGCTCGCTACGAGTACGGGTTCATTTCACAATTTTCGATGAGTATTTGTCAAGATTGGTCGTACTAAATGTGAAGCTGTGAAGATGAAACAAACATCAACATATTCCCTAACTCTTCTATTTTCTCAAGCAAAAACTTTTTATACTGCAGTGAAAATAACCCATTTTATGAAAATTTGAATCTGAACTTCAATAGGGTCTTTTCACTCTTATACGTGACTCGAATAGTAAACCACCTATATCAATTTATTCCCCATTTCATGTACTTCAAAAATTTTATAGCTATCGTTTCTGCTATGTTTTATAACATATTCCATGCATTTATCAGTTGTTTTCATACAATTCAATAGACATTTAACATCAAAAACCGTTCGCACACGAATATCATTCAGTATTCTTCGCATGTTTAAGATAATGTTTGTCACAAGGACTTCTTAAATTATACATCTTAATAAATGAGGCCATAACGACCAAGAAAGGAAATGCGTTAATGCGTTTCATTAGTAGCTTGTTGAAACCATCATCTAATGATTTTGACCTACCCTTACTTCTAAACGTATGTTTACACCCGCCGCCCAGCGGTAGCGTGCGAAAAATCCACACACGGAAAATTGAATTTTATAAGGAAATTCCTACTTTTAATAAAGGTTACTGCAGAAAATCACTTTGTTTTCCTTAAATATTACCATTGCTAATAGGAAGAACAACTTAAAGTAATACAAAGTTATGCTTATATAAATTGCGTCTCTATATTTGAATTTAAAATTAGAAAACTTTACTAAACTTGCAACCAGGTCAATATATAAATAAAAGCAATTGAGTGGAAATAAAACGACGTACTCGAAGAATATTGCACAACCCCTCAAAAAGTTGGTCGATTTTATTCACATTATAATTAGAAAGAAGCTATATAGAAGCAAATTTGTTCTGCATCCTCATTTCCGCGCCAATAACTTTGAGGTAATTTGTACAATATTTAGATTGCGTTGAAGTTAAGTGTACTTTAAAATCGCAATCTGACCGTTGTTCATGGCGCACCTAATTGAAATTGAATAACTTGTAATTTAATAACGCGCTCGGTTTGCGTCGGGCGGGCGGTAATAAAATTTAATGGTACTTGCGAGGAATTGATGCGGCTCGCAAACAATAATTCAAAATTCACCAAACGATGCGAAAACAAAATGGTGGTCGAAAAAGTTTTAATGCAAATTAATATTAAAACATGATGCAAGGCTCGATGCCCAGCCCATTACAGCTATGATGAAATACGAATTGGAGGGGTTGAAATTGAAGTTGGCGGAGTCGGAGGTATAATTAAAGTTTGGACGAGGATAGTTGGTTGGGAGTGTTGGCGTCCGGTATTGTCGAACTTTGCCAGCCGGCAGCAGGAAGCATACGAGATCCGAGGAATGGCAGGAGAGCGACCGAGAACGCCGTTGAGGGATCCTCAAAAAAGATGGATTGCAGTTTGATATGATGAGGATCGGTAACAGTATATGGAAGCATCTAGCCACCCCATTGAAGCGGGTGGGCGGGCGGGTGGGTTTGACTGACTGGAGGGCAGTCAGGGAGACGGAATGTGTGCACTATGATTGATAACATTTTGCCCGCTGGCATATATAATATGTGATCCTTGTGCATCACATACAAAGTGTTTGCAGAATTTGTCAAATACCAATCGGAAATAGCAATGGGATATTACATCCTGATGTATGGGTTGAGCCCATACAGACATCGCCTTGTATTCGAGTCAATGTTAGACAACAACAGAGATTGATTACTTGTGTCCTGGCGTTGTCCAGGTGATGGACCTATGACTATAGAATTTCATTTGATTCGCGTGACGCACCAGCTTTGATCGCTTGCAAAGTGGGATTTAAATCGGTAGCCGAGGCGCTTCTTTAAAGCATGCCTTGTTCATCGTCTATCATTCGTGCGGGGTCAATCATGTGGCAAAAGTACTCTTAAAGACATAAACCGTGTGCCAAAGGGAGAAGCAGGGTTTAAACGCACGCGTCGTACGACTCCCAGATACAGAAGAAGATCTATTGTGCGGTCGTCTCGAAATAACTGAACCATGATAATGTTAAACCTTCTTTGCGCTGTGCGCTCAACGCTCGTCTCCAGCGTAGCGTGTGCATCGCTCGGTCCGACCCGACCGAAACCCTCTTAGATATGCTCGGAGTTGACAACAACTTTTACTTTGCGCTGCAGACGCACGTGAAAATATTCCCAAGCAAGAGGACCTCAAGTTCCGTGGAGTGCAGCACGTTTCGCCGCACCGCGCAAAAAGATTATAATGCGAATGTTAATGTTAATTTTGGTTGGAAAAACTTGGGCAAACGCAGGGCCGCGCGTGTACTTCGATGGGCTAATGTAAATCAGCGCGTGGAATGTAAGCAGTGAAAGCCATATTTTCAATAAGCTACTTTGAAAGAATTACGAGTACGCGTTGTAAGCGCCAGAACTTTGCAGGGGAAAATCACAACTTTCTCTCGCTCCAGAACATCGTGGATGGTGGTAGAACTACTCTTCGCTTTTGGGATGGTTCCGCTTGCACATGTGAAGCAGTTCGAAGGGTGTGAGACGACTGAAACAGTTTGGGAATAGGAGAAGTCTGATTGTGAGTAAAGTGAAGCGTCGCCGTTGGAGGCTGGAGGAAAGAATAGTTGACATAATGAAGAGGCGCGAACGAGTAGAGAGACCCTCCCAATTCGCACTCAGCTGGGGAATATAAAGAAAAGTTTAGTGTCGTGGCACGCGTCGTACGTGCGCACAGCACTAGCAGACATTTTCGCCTGCGAAATGCTAAATTTCATTTTCGTCGAGAAATGCTGCAAATGTGCACATTGTCGATATACAAGAGGGAAATCCTAGTAGACGTCTTTTGGAAAACGGCTAGGCTAATAGGGAACACAATTTTGAGACATAGATATAAAAGAAAAAAGGGTTCTGGTGTAGAACAAAACCAGGTGTACCCGACTGTTTTTAGAATTAGGGGGAAAATGTTCCAATTAAATATAACGTGACCATGAAACACCAATCCTCATTTCATTCATCAGAGTCATCTCCATATCAGATTAAATTTGGTGAGGGGTTCTACTCGGTATTTTCAGGTTACATGCCAAATTTCTGCGAAATATCTTACTTGGTTGCCTTCCTAGAGGCTCTCAAAGAAGAAATCCTCATCATGGTCCCAAACAGGATACATTAAAAGTTATACATTAGAAAAATTGATCAAAATGTATTTTTTTGTAATTTTGAGGGTATATTTGAGGGTATACTATATCTCAACTGTTCCATGTTCAACAAATTTCATTCAATTGGGAGATGCTCGAGTAGATGGTCCCTTAGACGTGGATATGGATCGGTTTATTAATATAATTTGTAATGTTCTGCAATCCCCAACAACTGGAAATCCAACAATACCGATATACAAGAAGGCAACAAAGAGGATCGATGGAACAATAGAGGCATTTTAGGCATGAAAATGTTCACCTATATATTAGCTCAGATGCTACAAGAAATGGTAAAACTAAACGAAGAACAACAAGGATTTCGCAAAAACAAATCAACTATGGACGTGATCTTCCTAACACGCCCGCTTATAGAAAATCATTAGAATTCAACACTCTATTATTCATTTCTTTCCTGGACATGATACAGGAGTTCGACAAGGTCCGCCTGAAAAACATTATTACTTTCTTTGGCTGCAAAGTTCCAGTACGATGGTCACGAAGTCGAAGAAGGATGTGGAACGACGACGTTTCTAGAATGCAGGCCAAAAGAATCGCACGAATGGTGAAAGAATGCAGACCGCCAGGAAAGCGTGCCATCGACAGGCGACCAAAGAGGTGGTCCGATAGCTGGTCATCACAATCCGAGAAGCGTCAGAAAACCACAAGCGAACCCACTTAAAATAATAATAATAATAAAAAAGTTGCATTTCTCAGAGTTCGGCATTTTCAGCGCCAAACATAGTTTTTCGACTTTATCAATTTTGGTTGTGTTGTAACGCACGGATTCTGTTCTCTTCCTAAAGTCCTAAATAAGGAGGAGGGTTACGTACGATGAGACCCAATCAGGTAGGATGAAAGCTAACATGTGTGAAGGGCGTTCTTAAATGCTGCACAACCGATGAACAAGAACAACAATTTTGGTTCTAACCCTATCTTGTTGAAACTGGCAAAGTGATGCAGTCACGGTTCTAAACAACGTCTACTCATATATCATCAGGGGCCAGAAATGCTACAATATTGTCACTCCTACTCAAACCTCACAATTTTTCCCTGACCTAATTAAACTCGATTCAACGATGATTGAATTTGAATTCCCCATTTCCCGGCGCAGAGATAGCCTTGCACGGGCCTATCTTGTTTGGTCATTTGCAGACCACAATGTGCTTGCTGTCCAAACACAAATTGACGAAAATGAATAATGCTGCCGCCGCGAGCGAGCATGTTCATGTTCACTGTGCGCTTAATAAACAGTAATAAACAGTAGCGCAACGATGGTAATGTGGCTGTCGAATGATCGATAATATTAAAAATTCAATCCTCGTTATCTCGCACGCACGCACAGCATGAGGCGCGATGACATTGTCAGGTGCGGTTTGCCATGCGCTGCCTCCACCATGCCACCCGAACAACCCGCCGGCCGCCAACATCCTCATGCTCGTCTGCCGCCGCTGCTCTGCGAAAGTGTCATCCGTATGCGTGATGGATGTGTCCAATATATTGATGACCGCTTCCGGCCGTGCGCGAGCGCATTAAATTCTAATAGTATCGTCGGTGATGATACACGCCTTGCCACCGACCAGGACCACGACTACGCCACGCCACCACGCCGCCGGAGAGATCATTAAACAAGCGTTTTACGCCGATTTTATACATTTTTAATCTAAACCGTGGAGGCTATTAAATCCGTTGCATTTTTATCGGCGGCGTCGTAAAGTGCTCCTGCAAACGCGTGCACCTGGATTATGAACATGACCACCACTATCGTCGGCTCGCAGGTGCCAACTAATGTAATGACCAGACGTAAAATTATGCGCGTTGTATTTTATGCCCTTGTAAAATATTGATTGCGGATTGTTCTTAATAAAATCCCATGTACTTCATAACAAGATTGCTCCATTGATTATCTTATTAGAAAGTGCACCCGCAGGTAAATCTGGATAATTTCAGTGCAATAATTAAAATGTCTATTCGCGATTATATGCGACTAGATATATTTACATAGAGAAGTAGAGGTGCTTTTTAATACTATCTAGTTTATAATAGTGCATTGAGGGTCGGGATACTTTGGGCTGTAGTAGTAGGGCCTATGTAAATTTCATTTCGCCAGTAATCCACTCGCCGAGATTGGTCTCGATTGATGGACGTAAATTGGAAAATAGAGAGGATGGTAAATGTGGGGGGCGGCTATATTTGTGTGTGGGTGCGTGCGTACGTTGCTGTGCAAAATGCGAACGCCAGCCACCGCGCCGCCGACCCCAACTGCAACATTGCGCGTGGTTGCGAATTTGTGGTGTGGGTGATGGAGGACGCGACAACGCCGCATAACTGCCACCCTTTGTTATGTTTACAAGCGCGCAGAAGGAGAATGCCGCGATGAGGCGCAATATTATATTATCTATCAAAGGTTCATGTATCATGATGGATTAAGTTCACGATGATATTCATTAATTGTTGTGGCCCACACATGACGCTCACCACCAGTAGTGGTAGCTACCACCCGACAATAGAAATAGTTATCGGCGCAGCGCGGCGGTTGGACGATGAAATTCTTACGACATCGTTTTCCGCCCCCCTAAACTTCCTCTTACACTATTCTATTGCAATGTTTCTTGAAATGTGACTTTATTCAGTGTTGCCTGCAATTTTCGACTTTGCGGATTTAATTGCGCATCCTTAAAATATGTAGCTTTTAAAATATGTGGGATCAAATCCGCTATGGGTATGTTGTGGTATTCTATATTACTGAGAAGAAGGATAGAATGGAATGAGGTCGCTTGGCACGCTTCCATTCGCCCATATAAAATATGGAATTGAGTGTCGTTTACATAACCTGTTTGAGTTGTTAGGTAATGTGATGGAGGCGGCGGGAATGGAAAATAATGTTTGAATATCGACCACGAGTGTGGGTTGGAAAGTGGATAGAGGACAGGATGTGCATTAGGTGGGAAGAAAACTGGCGCCGAACTTCTTTCCAACTATTCAGACTTGCAGTCTGCGAAGGTGCACACCGCATACCCAGCCATATAAAAGTTTGCAGTCCTAGGGACAGTTCAAATAAATAAACAGAGTAGGCAAACCTCCCCACAGGGGGAGAAAAGAATACAAAACTCAACTTTACATGTTACATGCCGCTACCACATTTCTAACTACAAAGGTGGTGCAGTTAAATTGTTAAGAAACCAGGAGATCAGCAGAAGCATATAAAACATCGCTATCAAAAACACGATAAAATAAAAATGATTTTCCGGCCATAAATAAAGGTCGGATTAATTAAAGTCGTCCTCGGTCTGTTTATAGGCAAGCAATGAATAGCGCGCGGCGAGCAAGATGCTCGCATCCATATTATGCGATTACGGTCTTGTGTTGGTAAGCATTTTTCTCCCCCACCGACGCGACGGACGCGCGCGCTACCGTAAACGCTTATATTTATTCGAGTGGAGCATATTTTTTGGTAGATAAAATGTGCGATTTGTTGGCCGATAGCCAACCCGTTCGAAGCCAGCGAGTACGTACAGCTCTCGTTGGAGTTTGGAGCCGGTACGTACGAGTGGAGAGCGCCGCCGTCGAGAGTTGGGAGTGGAAAGTCATAAAGCGATTCGGTGGCGGTGGCGGCAGTGGTGGTCGCGTTTACATCCCCATTACGCTCAACGAATCGGACACGGTGGCGTGCATCCTCTGCTTGCCAGCCAGCTTGCTGAAAAATTCCAGCGTGCATCATCTCCACTCCACTCGAAAATCATCGCATCCGAAAGCGAGTCATGCTACAAAGTGTGCACACTGGTGCGCAATGTTTGACTGAGCACACCGAAGTAGATGCGAACTCGGCGGATCAAAAGAATCCACTGCCATCGCGCCCCCCCCCCCCCCCCCCCCCCCCGGGGCCCCCCCCCCGACCCCCGGCCGAGGCGAGCTCTGGTGCGGCCCGCGGGCCGTGCCCGCGCGAGGGCGCCGCCCCGG
>JAODAC010000008.1:1882005-1905593 GCA_027575185.1 Mimaenictus wilsoni | reverse complement strand
CACAACCCTCCTTGCGGTACCACCACTTCCTTTACAATTCTCTTATATCTAGGTGGTGAGGCTGATCCCGCCCTCACTAGCGCATTGCTATGCATTCAGACACACCCTGTCTTACGGTGGCTCTCTCTCTCTGTCTGCGGGTGTGTCCGATCTCTGGACGTGTATCAGAAGTCGGTGGGTCGGGTGAGGAGTTGTATCACTTATAAACTTCCCGAAACGTGGCAATGTCCTGTCACGGTCGCCATATGTCGCGAACCAACGTCGGCGGCCCTGGTAGCTGTCGGCCTGATTTTTTCAGATTCTGGACGTTTAAGGACTGTATGTGGGCCCAGTGCGTTCACCGCGCTATCACCAAGGATCACCACTCAGTGCACGTCCCGTTTCTCTTCCGTCGCAAATACACCTCTTATCGGAACCCGGTGCGTTCACCGCGCCATCAACCAGGGCCGCCGACGTTGGTTCGCGACATAAATATTAGGAGATACATTTTAAGTTACACGCATTAAAAGTTGAATATCATACATTCAATATCTCATAGTAACAACTGCATTTTTCTACATCAATTTCAAATGAAACTTTCAGTTTTCTTACTTCCATCGTAACCAATTTATACACTTCGAAGGACTGCTGTGTGGCTGTATAAACTTTATATTTAATTATGAACCATATAAACAAAATAAAATAAGGTAGTTTATGCCGACATTGTTATTCTGGAAGTCTTGACACTTAATTGTATTATGAACGTCATATCAGATGTTGTAAAAAGTTTATGGCATATTACAACTAAAGTAGATGAAAACTGCACACTGCACAGCATAGCACAGTTTTATACTTGCTATACGTTAAGTGAATCGGATGATGAGCATCCATCTGTCGTTATCGTTTCGTTGCAAGTCTACCGAATACCTATCAATATTTCCACGCGTAGTAAACCCCTGACGCCTGCCTCCATACCGCCTCCACGATCGAATCCACCCTGTAAACCCCATCCACATTTGCATCTAAATTGAACGCGAACGCGTCGTTCGAAATCAGATATACGGTGGTTAGAGTTACATTGCCTGCAAACCTAGACTTTGTTTGAAACAGTAAGCACTTGTCTCTAAAATGGAAGCGCTTTTTTTTTAACTAACTTTCCGTAGTGATTAAAAACGCACTGTATATTTGCATGTGCCTGACGGACAAAAAAAAAGTAATCAAATACTCGTTTGTCAACATATCTGATTTTAGGACCGGTTATTCCAGTCCACAGCATAAAATGGAAACTATTTTTGATTCGTGTTTGTAACATGATTCAATTAGCGAAAATTGTACTCCATTTTCGTCGGGTTGCAGGGCACATACTCTGGGCGTACATATCGTACAATGACTACTATCATAGTGTTTTTTTTTACCGAGCACACAATAAACATGCGTACATTGCTTTAGGGCCGACTACGTTTGTGCTTTCGTATCAAATATTATTCTCGCAGTGACTGTACATAATGTAAGGAACAAGGAAGCTCTCCTGTTTGTTGCGTGTTGCTGCGAGGCTTAATATTTTGCAATACGGGCGCGTATAAAGGCTGGAAGCAGCTTGTACGCTAGTAAATATATTTTAATTACTACGGCAAGGAGGCAGGCAGGCGAAAACACGAGACGGGCCCCAGACTCACGACGAAAAAGGCTCATCTTCGTCGCTGTTTATTTGTATTTTTCCTCCCGGCAGTGCTCGCGCAAAGTTCGTTTCCCTGTTTTTCCCGAGCGCTGGCGAGGTATAACCGTGTTGATAACAGAAGATAGAAGTCGGCAAACGGACGAAGTAATGTGCGGCCGCACAAAGGACGATGATGTAGGAAGGCGATAAAGAATATCCTTTGCCAGCGGCTAGAATTCTGTGGACTACGTTGGCTACAAAAATATGATGATTATGAATAGACAAAGTACATCAAACAAATTCGAAATTATTTCAGCGAAATTCGGCAGAAGTATGTTGGCGGAATTAGACGTGTTTGCTTGGCGCTCGGCAGCGCGAGTTTGTTGAAATTTATTTCGGATGGCTCGTACCTAGTTTAATGTAGTTTGACGTGCGCGCAAAAGCGCTGGATAAACAAATGCGGCCGAGACATCCGTGTTACGAATCGATAGCTACTGGTGCTGTTGGTGGCGGCGGCGGTTCGTGGCGGTAGCGACGTCCGCGTCATGCGTGTATAAACTGTTTATCAGCGCGCGCCATCCGCCCGCTCTGGGCGCTGATGAATCGAGGGCGACGATGTCCCAAAGCTAAACCAAATCAAACCAAACGAGCGCACTGTTTTGGACCAGACTCCTAGCCAGTTGTAATGCTCTCAGAAGTGCTCTGTGTGCCTGCGGGTTGGAGCACATACCCAACTGTACACTCGCCGTTCAGCCGCTGCCGCTGGATAGTTCGCATTGGGATTTGCACTCGTAGGGTGACTGCTCCACATTTCGATTTGCACTGCTTTGACTTGGATATTTTCGAAATGCGGCTGAGCAACAAAGGTTTTGTTGCCATGTGGATTACAGCGGATGCCTCAGCTCGACGACTGGGCAAACTGGGCACTGTGTTATCAACAGTTCTAGCTTCGGAAGATGGCGGGGCACATCACATCTGACCGTCCCTTTAGGCAACTGTCTACAATTACACTATAACCAACACTTTCCAGAATAAGGGACAGCAGTCATAACAATAGTAGACTATCTCCATAATCAACATCTAACCAAATTACATTTGGAATAAACATAGCCAATGACTTTGAAACATATTGATATTGCATTTCGAGGATCGGTGACTCTATTTCTTCATTTAGCTTTAGATCGTCCATTTACCAGAGCTTCCATCTCCCAGTTAACTCGGGCACTTACTAAGGTTCTCACTCATGGTGACATTTTTCAGCTTTTGAATGAAGGCAACGCCTTAAAGAAAGGTTAAAATATAGTTAAAAGAACAAATACAATACAAGTCCAATAATTTATTTTACATATTTTACAAGTTTTGAATTTACAATAGAATTGACAATAAAAGAAGATTACATATTTTGCACTGATTTAAATCTCCTTATTTTACAATATATCAACACAGTGGATATCAACAACATCATTAAGTATGCCATCAATATCAACTCCACCGTCATTGGGCGCAGCAAATGTTGAAAAATCCATCAAATTAAATTAAAAACTATAAATGCGGAAATTATCTGTGCCAACTCGAGTGGCGCCGATACGGCGCCCAACCAATTTTTGATATTTTACAACTTTCACAACAATTTCATACAGAAACAAAGAAAATAATGCTATTTTTGAACCACCAAACTTGGTGTTTTCGCGATAAAAATGAATAAACTGATTAAATTATCGAAATTTGGACATGTTTGTTTGTTTATAAATATTTTAACGCATCAAAGAGAAATATGTTTGCGAATTTTAAAGAAAATATCTCGTGTTTATAGAAATAATAATAGAAACCGTCTGAATTGCAAAGAAATTGATACTTACCGATTTGAAGAAAAGACAAAATCAAAAAACAAAACACAATTACATTGAATTCTTCCATTTTGAAAAATGCAATATTTTTTTACGGATAAATATATTATTCTTTGATAGATGGAAGTTATTGGAGGAACTTTGATGCTTATCTCCAGAGAGTTATCATCTTTTTATGCCTACTACTTTTTCTTATCAGTTTCCTGGAAATAAATAAATGTGTTTTGAATTCATGTTTCTTTGCTTATTAATCACAAATATTAAATGTTAATATATTAATATATATTAATATATTAATAAATGTTAATATTAATGTTGAATGACCTTCAACATTTTAAATTTTCATAGTGTATAACTTTATAAGTAAATTGTTTCATTGGTCTGAAGATCTACAGATGAGTATATATAGTATGATCATTTAAAGATGATCATTACCAATTGAATAATAATCAGTTTTTGAACAGAAAGCCATGATGATACACTTCAGTCGAAGGTTGAGATAAACTCTTTTTATAACCTATTCAGAGTTTGCATTGTATGTAGGGATTGCCTAATTGTAAACATATAACATCTCCTAGGATTACATTTTTAAAATACATATGTTACTATGATTACTAACCTTATTATATATAAATATTTGGCGGCTGATATCCCCAAAAAAAAAACTATCTCTAAGCTCTTGTAAGACTTAATATTATACATGGCCTGGTCTGGAAATGTTCGCGGTAATTATGCAATCGCATACTGATTTCCCGACGGAATGCGCAAACGTAGGTTGATATTTTATTCGCACTAGTTGTGAAATATTGCACTGCTCTTCCGCACGTACCAGATGTGGCGGTGGCGGCGGTGGCAAACGTAATTACGAATACACACAAAGCATCCATCTCAATCCGCCGCCTTTTATTATTTCGCATCATAAATAACTAATAAATCATGCGGCCCCCACAGCCATGCTGTTGCACCCGGTTGCACTGACACACTCCACGACCAACAAGAACGCATTTTATTTCAACTTGCGCTATTGTCCAGCGACGGAAACAAAAAGAAATCGTCGGATGCGCCGGGACACGTTCGATCGCAATTAAACACATGAGACCGGCCACTAAAGTAAAATTAATGTCCTTATTGCCGGTCGGACAATTTATCTCAACTGCGCTTCTTTGTTTGCTTGAGACAATAGACTGTACTCGTCTTTTATTTCTAGTAACTACTTTGAAAATTTACTATGAAGAAGTAATGTCTGGAATATTTTGAACATGTTTAGTGGTCCGAATATCAGGCTTTGTTTTAGCAATTCTCTAAATTGGGATTTATAGAAAATTCTTCGTTTCATTTAGTTTTATTTACTACTTTATTTGTTTTGTGGTTCTAATATAATTTAACTTTATTGCATCGCAGATTTTTCATTGTATTTATTCTCGCTCCTCTTTGTTAAATACAAAAAAGCTTTCAATGCAATTGAACTATTCGTCTGTTAACATTTCACACAAGAGATAAAAATTACCCAATTACATAATTGAAACCTTTCACCAGTTAGTAATCAATACATCATCTTTGCAGAATAGTTTTTGTATCGTCCTTTCAAAGTTGTTTATTGGTTGTATTATGATATGGTGGATTAAGTAGTTTTAAAGACTTTGCCTCAGTTTCCCCGCTGTGTCAACGAAGTTGGCACGTTCACATTCCTTTTATTGCTTTCGTGTTCTGTTGGAAATTGATAAGACCTCGTCGAACTATTGGGTTTCGCTGCATCTTTCGTGTGGGCACCAACCGATACTTAAGCAATCTTTCACTTACATCATGCCATCCTCTCTACACGTTATTGGGTTTAGTGATTCGGCAAAATCGCCTACCCTTCGGACGTCAATCACACTTTTCATATGTTGTTATTATTTCAACGTCTTTGCGCTTCCCGAACTTCCCGAGATGATTAATATCACACCACGGTTCGTACTTCGATTCTATTTCTGGTATTCCGTTCCGTTTTTATTTTATTCCCGGCGATGTGGTTCGTTTTCTTCTTTTCTAGTGGGTAGGTGCTGGCCAAATGCTGAATGTTATCTATTTCAATTTCCCCGGCTGAAATCCTAATTTTAAGATGCGAGGCGCGCAGCTTTTCGGGTTTGACGAGCGCCGCCGCGTCGGCAGATCCGCCACCGTCCTTACCGCCGCCGGCGGGCGCCAAATTGAAATAACGATATATCATCGTTTAGATGTGCCACATGACGCTCCGGACAAACACATAAAATTGAGAGCTATGACCGTCTATATTTCGTTGTTACATTCCACCTTAGGAAACGCACTACACATATTTCGGATGACTTATACTCGCATAGTCTTTCCCTTTTCTAATTTTAGAGTTGTTTATCTGCTTAAAAACTGCGAGTGACAATAATATTAGTATTATTGAATACTAATACGAAGTGTATCTAAAACGGCAACATGGACAACGCGCATGCGCTTGACCATGATAATGTTGAGGTATGTCAAGAAGCGCCACCTAGCAGGAAGGCCCGTGACTGTCACGGGAGAACCAGTTTCGAGCAATCTGTGCGAGAAACAGTCATTTGACAATGAAGCACCGCGCAGCGAAAGAATGAAAATAGGAAAGGATCGATACTTCGATGTCGAATCGTTGCCTATCGATGGCATTGATACTTATCGATATCTAAAGCACCGATACGTATTGAAAGAAAGTACTAATACATTTTTGCATAGGCCGAACACGCCATTTTCGTCGTGTTCCATTGTACGATGTCAATACTTCTGAGTCTACATTTGACTGCCTATGACAGGCTATTCCATGACTGAGACTGGTCTTCCTGCTAGGTGGCGCTTCTTCACATGTTTCTGGATCATCATATGTGAGCGTGTGCTTGTAGCAAATATTGTCGTTGAGATATCGGACAATTCACCGAACTTCTCCGATACACTTTGCATGTCAAAGCATTATATGTGTAAAACGCATAACACAGACGCAATTAATTTTTAGGAGATATCTGCAAACACCTTAAATATGAAATTTGGATATACTTCTAAAACGGCGCACAGTGGCCAAACGTGGGCCAAAATTATTCGCCGGTTCGCTCGCTACGAGCTCGCGCTCTTTTTGCAATTTTCATGGAGTTCTTTTGCTCAAGATTTTTCACACTAGATATGAAGCTATGAAGATGACACAAACATCAAAATGCTCCCCAATTCTTCTACGTTCTCATGGTATCAAATTTATTTCAATCCCATTACGATTAAACTCTTGTATACTGCTTTTAAAATGAGCTGTTTTATGAAAATTTGAATCTGAACTTCAAGAGGGGTTTTTCACCCTTATCCGTCAATCTAACAATTTGCCACATATATCAATTTATTCCCCTTTTTATGTACTTTAACACGGTGTTAATATTTTTCTAATCAGTTTTGTGCAGCTATCGATTATACCTTGTTATATAACATACTTCATGCAATTATCGGTTGTTTTCATACAAATCAACAGACATAACTTTATCTCCTGCACATATTACATAAACTATATATGTTATCATTGTTAACAATTTACTACAGTAATAAAATATTTGTGAAACTCACCATATTACCCCACTGAATCATCCCTGCGACACTTTGTCTTCGTCGAAGTCGCTATCAGTGTCTCTATCAATATCTGTGCTTCGGTCAACCAGAATGATGGACTAGAATAGTCTAGATTGACTCCATTTTCAATTCTCTAGCTTATGCCATTAAATATAAACAATGAAAATAGGCTCGTTGCAGGAAGTAATAATCACTGAAATAATTCATGAAATCATGAAATAATTTCATACAGAAATAATAAAATGACATAAATACTCAATTATTTATTTATGAATCCATTAGAACGAATTTAGAAAAAATGTTAACCACGGTAATAAGTTTAGTTTATGAAATATGTGCAAGATATAAAGAGTATATGTGTTAATTTGTAAGAAAACAACCGATAAATGCATGAAATATGTTATAAAACAAGGTATAATCGATAGCTGTACAAAATTGATTAGAAAAATATTAATACCATGTTAAAATACATAAAAAGGGGAATAATTTGATATATGTGACATATTGTTCGATTGTCGGATAAGGGTGAATAACCCCTATTGAAGTTCAGATTCAAAATTTCATAAAACAGTTCATTTTAAAAACTGTATAAAAAGTTTGATCATAATGGGATTGAAATAAGTTTGGTGGCATGAGAAAGTAGAAGAATTGGGGAGAATTTTTTTGTTTGTTTCATCTTCATACCTTCATATTGAGTATGAAAAATCTTGAGCAAAAGAACTCATCGAAGCGCGTATGTATTGTGGCCAAAAACGGTCGTTTTTGGGCACTGTGCGGCGTTAGGACGTTTTTTGATACTTTTTGATACGTTTTTACACTTTACTAGGAATAAAAATAAAAATCATGATATAAAATATAGGAACGTATTTCTGTTGATTTCAAACACAAACTGCATCTGCAAAGAATCAGAATGTATAGATTCCACCTTCAAGTTTGCGAATAAACTTTTTGATTGAACGCTCAAAGTTTCCGCATAATAATTACATTCAAGCAGTGTGAACGAAAGTTCACGGGATGGATGTATATGTAACCCGAAAGATTCATTCATAATCAGTTTCCTATTAATCTGAATTTTGGCAGTGTACGTTGTGGTATATTGCAACGAAAGTGTTTGCAGATTTCAAGGATTTTTCCTCGCGCAGCTTTACCATTCGCGCCCGTAAGCAAATGAGAGAGCAGCGTATTCATTCACGCATGCGAACCGCCCCCACAACACACAGCTCTCTTTGAACTCCAGGTCTTTTCATCTCGACAGCAATTTTCTTTTGTACACGCTTCGTGCACGTGCGGTCGAAACCAACCGAATCCGCCGCCAATGCCACATATGCGTATTTTTATTTTTAAAATAAATATCACCGCGAGTAATTCCACGCACAATTAATTCGAGCCTGTGTGGCATATTAAATTGAAAATGCTACCAGTTATTTCTCCAAGCAAATATAATCTACAATATAAAATGGGAATATTATTATCGTATAATAGAAAATATATACGTTGCTTTAGTTTTAATATGATAATTACTAAAATTGCATTATAAAATGTTTACTGATATATTTTAATTCAAGGAAGGATAAAATTGTTCTGCATTTACTGGTATGTGTTTTTCTTTTAATTAAAACTGATACATACCGGTCCGTATATAATGAAACTTTTTTTCCTGTTTTTTTTTTACATCTTGTTTTGTATATAAACTAAACAAATTCTATGAGCTCAAAACTTAAAAAAGCAGAGCATAAATCAGAATTGCAGTTTCAGTTGCAAACAACACTTTTTCCTGCAGAGTGTAATCTGACGGCGCACACGCATCAACCACAGAGTGACATAAAGAAGGTGATAGCGAATGACGCATGACATCAACGGCAAGAACTTAGGCCCAACAAGTCCCCATCAACATAGGGACCATTAGTCTCTGTCTTGTTAGCGCCGAGTCTCATTTCCTCGCGCGTATTATGACATTGATTAACATCAGTCCGGTCCCAGCAAGTGCATCACTCTCTTTGCAAATCTACGACGAGACTAAACTACTCTACCCTCCACTCTGCCATATTCCATATTCCGAAAATGCAAAGGTGACGCATCGAAGCGGATTGCCGCGAAGTGGAAATCCTTGAAATCTACCGTTCAACCTTGGAAGGGTTTTCGTCTCGCAGGTCCACTGCTGTCGCCGCTGGTGTTTCGATCCTAATTCAGGATTTGCGGCTGTTCCTGCTCGCCGGCGTCGCTCATGAATTAATCATTCCGCAAGGCGTGTTGTGGCTTATTCAAGGCGTACCCCCGCACAACCCGATTGTGCACGCCGCAAAATTCGCACGTATCAGAAATAGAAATGAGTGTGTTACACTCGGGCCTCACCTTCTCTAACAAGCTGCTCCTTCAAAAAGGAGGGATTTATTCCCGACTCGCAGCGTAATAAAAAGCCTGCGCGCTGATATCCCCCTAGCATGAGAATAGCTACAAAAAAAACCAATCCAGACTTCAATGACAGCCCTCCAGAGCTAGATGGTGCAACTCTCATCATATAAACATCCGATAAGTACCCGCCGCCATGCTGTGCTTCACTTTGCCAGCTTCCAGGTCATATACAATAATTACATTTTTATAACGTTATACGCGATCTATAAAAAGCGTCGAGCAACTTTATTAATAATATAAGTAAGCCTACGCAATAAAAGCCGAGCCATGGGTAGCAGCATCGGCGGGCACTGTTGTTGTTTTCATTCCGCGTTCTCTGCGAGACGTGCTGCTTCGCTCCGTCTGCCGAATGGCACTCGCAACAATTTAACTTTAAGCTCCAGCGATATTCGCCGATATTACTCCCAGCCAGTCGCATAAATTTTACGCGAACGCGTCCTATGTACGGAATAAATGAAAATCATCATCTCTACGCACTGAACAGCGGTTTTCATGGCGCTGAATATGACCTGAATTGATATTGTAAAAGTGTCGCATCACAATGTTCCATGATATGGTGATATCATGTTTCAGCGAACTCTACTCCTACAATATACTTAAATCTCCTATATCGTCATACGATTACTATCACGTTACCCCTTTTATATTGAAATATCTGTTCTACTTTTCACACAAAGATATTTTGTTAGTTTTCTTACTGAAAAGCTCCTTGAGTGGAGCTGCGCAAAATCGCGCATTCATAATGTAGCGGTAAAACAGTACAAATAAAACTATTGTTCCTTAAAAACAGTATACATCCTATATTTTTTTAATAAGTATTTGAAGAATGATTAGACAGGTTTTCTTTTGTTTCTGAAAACGCATTTATTTGCGGAGTGTTGGCATCTTGCATCCGTCTCAACACGATTGTGAACGAATGTGAATAAACGATACACGCTTGCCGTCATGCGGGCGAAACCATTTGTCTTAAGTTTTTCGGGCCACTGCGTTCTCAATCAATTTACTCGAGCATTTTTCCAAACCGGACGTTTGCCAGCCTGGGCGAGGGAGTGTGATCTCGCGCATGGCCAGTTGTGCGTCTGCACATCGCCCACAGCCGGCGGACTCTCGGATAAGATACTTAGTTTTAATTATATCCAGACATCGGCGGCGAGCCCTTCCGAGCATCTGACGTTTATTGGCCGCCTTCTTCGTCAACTCTCGCCGCCCCGCGGAGCAGAACGATGTTTGTCGGTCGAAATTTCCCTAGCGGCCTTTCCCGATCGACTGTTACATCCCATTCCATTGCTACTATGGTGTTGCCGACGCTTTTTTCGCAGCATTCCGCCGAATTCCAGCGGAATGGTTACCGCGTGGTCATAGCAACCGACTGTTGAAATGCGCCGCTCCTGTGAATCGAGGGGCGATCGGACTTAACTTCCAATTACGACGACGACATAATTTCAATTCGCCACGGAGGCAATTTCAACAATGCCACAGCAGCGCTGCAACATAGGTATAAACGTGAATGGGAAGTCTGAGGGGAAAAACAGCTATCAACAAGTTTTCCATCCACTCATCGCTTTTCGACGAGAGGACATCGGAATGAATTTCGAGAGGGCTGGCGTACGAATTGGGTCAATTTTCAATTCCACGCGATTTTTGTCGTTTCGAGGATGTGCAATCTACTCGCACTCGAAAATTCTCCCGAGTTTCTTATTTTCGTATTCGCCGAATAACGGCTATCCAAATGAGGAAAGTCTCGAAGGATAATTGATGGTAATACCATGCGGGTTGTTGTATGCTATATAAAAACTTTCCCAAATGATGCTGGAAACATTTTGTTGGGAACGTTTTCCCAAAGTGAACGAGGCTAATGATATTCTTGTCAACAAGGCAATCGCAAAAGTTTTGCGCTGAGTACGCAATGCTCCAATGGGAACTGAGGCTAGTAAAATTAACTTTTTACGGCGCAGTGATAGGAATGAAACTAATCATTTTAGTGCATGTAATTAAGTACAATATTCTTTGTAATTTCGATTCTTCAACTTTTTCGTGCACAATTTTAGTAAGCTAATCAGATTTCTAAACCCATCGATTGTATTTTGCTGTCGGCATAGGATACAGAGTTGTAAAAACTTCAATCTCGCACAGATTTGCTGCGCTGTGCAAGGGGTTTAAATATTTGCCAAATTCAAATGCCTGCTGGAAGTGAAGAAGCGATGTACGAAAATACAAGCCCCGCGAACGCAATCAGATTACCTTTATCCAAGCGCGCGCTTGCTTGCCGAAGAGCACAGCCGAAAGCGTCGATGATGTATGTATTTATGGCGCCATGCATCAAGCACGAACCGGAATAATTTCTAGGATCCGCAAACAACCCTCAACCGGCCCACACAAATCCGCCAGCAGCGCGTAAGGCAAAGATAGATGCGACGATGGGGCGGCTGTGCCGTTTTTCAGCTGTTTATAAATCAAATTGGATTTTCGGCGAGGCACCAACCACACAACTCGTCGATACCGACAACAAACTTTTCTTTGCCAAGGAATAAATATCCTTGGCATACCCCATCCTGCGAACAACATCGCTGAACTGGTACTAGATACACACCTTCACCGCTAATGTAATACTAACTACATATAGGTATTAGGTAAATTTGGTTATACCGAGAATAGCTATCGACATATTTCCTAATTTCAAATTAATTGCACTCGAGCATGATTCGCGGAAATCTGTTTCGACGCTGTTTACAACATTCTACCCTTTGATTTAATTTGGAAGCGCGCTGGCTTTCATGATTGTTTGTCTCCTGCTTGGTGGAGTCATGCGACTTTGGAAGCCACCCCGTACAGCCGGTTGCTGCTACCAGATATAGACAAACGTAATTAGTATGAAATGTGCATGGAATAGGAAGCCTTTATGTTATTAGGAAGATGATATTAAATTAACGGCAAATAGTTGGTGACATGCCATTTTCGCAGTCATGCGGCTGCGGTGAGATCACAACACCGAGGACGAAAATCAAAGGCGGCAAAACCTGCTAATCAAGCATCAAACAACGTCTAACTTTCGGCGAACATCTTCATTAAATTAGCATAAATTTAAGCTTTCTAAACTTTAATAATAATTTTGCCAACCGCAACTTTCATAATAAATTATTGCACAAACACTTGTGACACAAATGCATAATTTTCGAAATGCCGTGTCCCTCATCTTAAAAGTGTCTCATCATAAAAGTGTCCACCTTAGATTTAAACAAAAAAATTGAATTTTGGTAAAGTCTTTCAAATCTAAGGCGGACAATTGAGACGCTCCCCTTATTAGTATGCCTTAAATATTATAAAAACTTTTTAAAACTACATATTGAATGAAGATAAATTCGAAATGTATTGAGCATGTTTCCGAACTTTCAATTTGCTTTGACATTTCGGTTTTCTAGAGAACAATTGGTTATTTATTAGGAATTACCCAATTGTGACTGGTGTGAATCCTCATGTACGCACTTATGGTAATCGCAATCAGCGTACTATTCCGCTTCTTGCTCCCAATGCCATGACTATCACCGCCTCTGCCGCCGCCTCCGACACTCATCAATACACCACCGATTCGATCATGCACGTAGTCGTACGTTGCGGTGATCACCAAGTTCCATATTTATGAATGTACATACCGCATATTGCAACCCGAATGCATTTGCATTCGAAATTGCCAAAATTGCATCCGCCCCCTGTCGGATTAATTCCGAATACATGACGATGCATTGATGACTTCTTCGCGTTCATTTTAGCTTTATTTTTCATGTTATGACAAAGTTTTTCCAACATTTTGTTGATACGGAAATTAAGATACGAAGTTGTTGTCTGGCGGAGCGGGTAGGAAGAAATTGGATGTTTTACGGCAATGTAATGGCGCCGCCTTACAGCGGCGGCGACACAATCCTTGAAGGCACATTAAATTTTACGTTTTGCGTGTCCGAACATTAAACCTGGTGCGCGAGTGCGCTCGTTTGCTCCCTGCGAAGATTTATGTAGTTCGTAATGAAAGTCCAAGACGCATTCCGCCGCCACCCTGCCTGCAATGCAGCGAAATCCACCTTCGACCGTACGCACACCTCATCGACCGTACGCCGTCAACATTTACATCTAGCTGCCGCTGTTTACGCCTTCTTCAAAGAAGCAGGCGCGTAAATCAACTCGTTTCGTTTATTTTTTTGTTTCGTAAATGTCGATTCCACACAATTCACATCAAAACTCAATGCAAACTGTGCAAACACATGGTGCTAGGAAGCGTGGTGGATTCGCGGGGGCGGCAGCGCGTGTCTGCCGCAGGTGCGGTGCTTGTTTGCCATGTCCGACTACACCCCTCATTACTATTACATAAATTGCATTAAAACTTCAAGCCTCGAAGCATAATCAATTATTGCAGGGTTGTGGCCGGCTGCCGCCACCGCTACCGCCACCCTCAGCCAACCGTCACCCCTCGCACGTCAATATAAATATAACCAAACATGCTAAGCGCATTTTGTGATGTTTACAGCGGATGTAAATGGGTTTATTGTGACCTTTTATCCCAAAAAAAGAACAGCATTTCACGGATAGAAAGGCGGCTTTAAATTCAGCTTATTAAATTCAAATTATTATCCCTGAATCCATTATTATCAATCTAATATTCCATTTTTCTTCAAAATTATGCTATCCCATGGTCATTTTATCAGTTTCAATTAAATTTTCACTATTTTATTGGAAAATTTCAAGACGAATTCAATGCGTATATGCCTGTAGTTTTACGATGCGTCTGTTTTGAGATTTTTGAGACTTTTGGTAAACTTCACTATCATGTCTATAACTATTTTGCTATGAAATTTGAGAGATTATCAATTTATTGATACGAAATTGTGATACATTTTATTGATGAAATGATGCTGAATATGATGATATCTTCTTTGTCGATCAACTTTTCAAATTACCAGATTAGCCCATCATGCGTTAACCTATTAATCATCATTTTCCTTGCCCCACTGACAGGCAGTCAAATTCGATTAACGCATTAACGTCGATGCAAAAATAATAATAAGCGTTTGTGTTCTCATTAATTTTACACGCCGCTTGTTGAAAATAACGATTGCGCGCTGCTGGGCTTAATTTGCTTTATCACACCCCCGACGCGCGAAAGACGAATTCAATCCGAACGCGTATCATCATCATATTGTGCTATAAATTCGAGCTTCCGCGTTGCGCTGCCTTTCGAATGATACCCGCTTCCGTTTGGGTGCCAACTGAAATGAGGGAAAACGCTCTCGTCTTCCCACCCCCTTTGTCGGCGTCCCCGTGCCCCCTTACCCCGAACGACACTCAACACGGGACGATGATGAAACAAAGTTATACAACTGTTGAAATAACAAGGATTCTTCGTGTCTTTGTCTCGCCGTTGAATGAGCGCGCGCGCTCGCCCTTTTATGTTACCTTTATTATTGTTTAATGCGTCCTTAATGAACAACAAGGAGGCGCTTTCCATTTTGTAGGAATAGGAGCGCTAGTAGCTAGAAGGCAAGCGGTGCGCGTTTCGTGTTTCACTCTGCGCATGTATTTTTCTTCCATTACCTGTTCGGTTGGATAGTAGTACCCGACGTTGTTTCGAGGTTGTTCCTGTGTTTTCCTTTCCGACTCTCGGAGCTGTTAGAGTAACAACCGATATTGTTCTACACCTTCCATCCTACGCTCTCCGTCTGACATCTGGATGTGTTTTAGGCTAGAGGGTTATCTCCAGAGGTGGGTCGGTCGGTGGTATGAGAAATTGTATTTAGCAGATCGGATGCTCTATTTAATTTCGTATTTGTTTGCGAATTTAAGACAGAGCTATTTCAACTCGAACATTTACCAAGTTGAAGATAGAGAACAGACCCATTAAAGAACGCACAGACCCACAATAGAACACAGAATACATTTACAAAAAACAAGTAAAATTGGAACAATTAAGTTTTTCGAACTCAAAAAAAAGAAGACCTGAACGCTTTGAGGGAACGTATTCTCACTAATTAATTGCCGTCGTTTATTTGATAGAAGGTACGAATCAGTATAGCATTCGGTTTCGTTACGCTCGCACACCCTCGGCACTCTTGCATCCTGACGACCGGCCTGCCACTTTCGAATCCAGCGTTGGAAACGCTCTGATGGGAGGCATTATTGCCCTCGATTGCTCCCAATAGTGAAATGAAGAAATTAGTCTACCCTGGTTGATTTTATTTTATTATCGGAAAAGAACAACACGAGCATGAAGCTTGTAGCTTGAATTTGCGGTAAACGAATTAATCCAAACTGAAGCAATTTCGATCTGCGTTGAAGTTCCCTTCAATGAACGTAGTAGAATGATGTTGGGAAGGGGGGAGAATCTATTATGAAATAATCACGATTCGCATCGTTAAACGCACGTGTCTAATTTGTCTTCGCATCAATTATGCACGATGCAAAGATTCCAGACTTTTAGGGACTGCCGTTGTCAATCCCTTATCCGGCACGCACAAAACTTTTCCTTGGTTACCACCAACAGCGGGTTTCAATTATGATCATGTAGACTGGAAAACTTTTGTCCAATTTCCAACTTGCTTATGTTAAGGGTGTTTTGATATTATAAAGTATTTCAGTACTTCAGCGACTCGCGCTCTGGAAGAAGGCGTGTCCTTAAACAACCTGTAAACTTTTACGTGGCGTAACCTTTCGTATTTACCCCACGTACGCCTCATCAAATTAATTTCTTTTCCAATGATACATTAGGTAAATACCATCTTTGCGGTTTATTCTCGCATTACTAATAAATCGTCCAGAGACGCTGATATCGACCCCATTTCTTTCTCCAGTATTCCCTTTCCCTCCATTATCCTTCATCAAATTGAAAAGTAAGAAAGGAAAAAATGAGCAATTAGCAAAAATCCTCTTTCGGTTTGCGTATTTCCGCCACCCCTTCTCAGCCAGTGGCTTCAATACGCCGCCGTCGCATGCGATTATTTCGTCTGAGACGTCATTATCATCCCAATTTGCATTTATATTTAATAGGCTACCCTTTAATTCTTTTATTGCGCTTGAGCATTTTTATTAACGGGAGGCGGCCTGGCCTGAGCGTTGTATCCATGTAGTCGCGGTTGGCAGAATGAGTTTTTGGCCAGCGAACGAACGTTTTGCGCATTTTGGATTTTTTTCTTCATCCCTCTCGCTTGTGCAGTTTCTGCTTTTTTTGTGTAATATTCTCCCATCTAGGGCCCGGGCAAGCGGGTTGCCAGTCGTAAGTTGTGCGAGGCCTTTCATTTTCGAGTACTTGATGGGCCTGCGAACCGAGGCGGCGGCGCTGCGTAATTATTTCTGATTGAATTGCGCATTCTTTCTCTTCTTAGTCGCATTTGGCCCAAAAATGTCCGCTCTTAGTTACATTTGGAATTTAATATTTAAGCTTGCCAGTAGTATAATAGCCGCGGAATTCATTAATAAGTTTTTTGCTGCCTGTCCGCTGTCGTCGTCTTTTCATCTTTCTTCTAAAAAAAGTAGATAAAAAAAACTGAACAACTGAACATGAGTACTAGTAAAAATATCTACGAATTTCTAATTTAATATTACTTACAAAAGCCTACAACATAAAAGTAATTTAGTTTAAACGATGAGAATGTGCTGTGCTTATTAGTGTACTCACACGTGCATTTCAAACATGATAGCTAACTTTCAAACGCGGTGAATTGTGTACTAGCACGGGTGATTACACAAGCCCGTTGATTTATCACCACAAAGATTAATATCATTCTCGCACGAGGCGTGATGGCGCAATATCGCGATAACACGCTATCAAACAACTACAGAACGTTTAACTAATGACTCTTGTTTGTTAATTTGTTGCAGGTGAGTACCATAAATCCAAAACTACCGTGCGGTGCGATCTATCAATCAGGATGGGTAAGAAAATTGCTTAACTTCGATGTGCTATTATTGTAAGCATTGATGTTCCGTCAGAAAAGCGCAATTAATTACTGTAAGGAACATTAGCGTTCCAAACAAATGCTAATTGAGGAATAAGTGGAGCGTTTTATTCGACTTGAAAGTTTTCATTTCGGTCTCTTCACCTCCGCGACGCGGCCGTTTGTTAAGAAAGTTTTGTTTAAACTTTTTCACAGTTGCCCATCGTTCTTGTTCCTCGCCTAATTTCTTTTATTGCCACCTGAAAGACGATTTTAACAATTTAGACCACTTACCTTCCTTTGTGTTGATTAGGAAATGCCGAATTTGATTTTCCCGACCCAAAGTTTGATTGATTCAATCCGCGTTCGATTTTGAAAGGGTATAATATGAGCTTGTAACTCTATTGTTTCGTAACTTGAACGCACTTACTTTAAACGCGTTTTAGTGCTATTGAGGGGCGCTGATATCCCCAAGATTGAAAACCTGCTTGCTGAGCGTCATCATCACACGTACACTTGGGACGCCCGTCAAGGGCCCCTGATGTTTCTGTGGCGTTAATCAAAGTTTCTGCATGGCACAAACTGTTCGAAAACTAGTCACTGTTGCCGGGCCCGGTGGTGGCGGTGTTCAGCGGCGACGCCTCTATCTGGAGCTCGTGATGCGCGAATAGCAATACGTAATTTGCCTCGATATTGAGCTGGAGGTCCGAATGCAGACGCAGCTCGGCGAGGGGCCAATGTTATAGATTATAGACAACGGGAGTATGCAGGGTGTTTCAGGTAGAAACGCCACAAACACGCATGCATACACACACATACTCAAACGCTAGTACATCAAACTATTATCTGATAAGAGTAATTACAATCTCGGTGTGAATATTGAGATGCTCCACGCAGCACACATGAATGCATGCAGCTATCGGTTATTGAGACCTGCACAACGTTCTGGGAAGCAACGTTTTATACGCCTGAGTGCAACCAACAATGCATAGCTTCGGCAACTGCTTTCCTCACCCTAGGTTTCATTTTATAGGCTACTTGTTATCTGAAAGTCAATCAGAGTAAGACTAAAATATTCTCTACCTCCTTGTTTGAGATCAGACGCAACGCTAATAGGATTTTAATTTCTAGTCCAATTAACACGAGGACTTTGCAATAGACTTATCATGCTAGTACGTACTTTAGAGCTTCCGGCAGATCTTAATGCAATTTGCAAATATACTTTTGCTCTTATGCAAAGCGCACTAAATGGAATAACTAGTTTGGCGTAAACTTAGTTCGACTTAAATGCAATGTTGTAAAATAATCACGTTAGACCTGTCATATGCATTTAATTTAAATCAATATTAGTATTTACTTCCATGGTAAATTCTCAGTTCTGCGAAATATATTATATTTCGTAATTGATGATGCATGAAATAAAAAGGAGAAGACATCAAGCAAGCAAGCAAGCACAAGGCAAAGGTATCGGATTCCTGGAAAATATCTGTACTCTGTCCTGTATCTGTACCGACAGACATATTTAAATTGCCAAGAGAACTGAGATGTATAAGTTTGATGAGATTTTTAATGGAAAATATTTCCTCATATAACTTGTCATCAAGAAAACATGGGCGGGAAATTGGCACAGTGAACTGATGCGTGACTATTCCTGAGTGTGAGTCGTTTTACAATTATCTCTTTCACGTGTATGTTAGTACATCAATTCCTTGTTTGGGCTGCACAACAAATTGCGACCAAATGAATTTATGTGCAATGTGTACAAGAGATTTCAGCAAATATTGATCAGCGTGTAAGTTATGATGTGTAACGATCCCGTGCGTCGGGTCTGGGTCCGCCAGGATAAACACATCAGCGCCGAGCGACGAGCAACGAGTCTGGGCAAATCATAACCCAAAGGGAGCAACATTAATCGGATACTGCTGCGGGCGACGGTGGTAATCTAATATGGCTAAGCGTCGACTGTGGAGTAAGGAAAATATACACCGCACGCCTAGCAGCCGAAACCAAAAACCAATGGACACTCCTCCCCCGCCCCCGTCCCCGTCCCCACCACCTCCCAGGAATCCTGTGATGTGTCCAACAACATCACAGGATTGCTTCTCGCAGGAATAAAACGTATAAGCCATATTGCGTAATACCTTGAGCGGACGGTAATTTTATTGGAAAGCAATTTTTATATGTCGGTTCAGATTATTCATGGATTTGCCCGGGGATTTGCATATATCTTCTTCGATCTCCTCCGTATTCGCAGTACGCTTTCAGGGAATCGGGATCCCTAAAGATGGACAATGTCCGGCAGTTGTGGGTTGGATGCTTCAGCCCCATAACCATTCGCCGGAATCCTCTTAACTGCCTGCTTGAAAGCAGTGCTCCGTTTCTCTCTCTTCGGCAAACATTGCCAACAGCTAATTAAGTCCAATCAGACTCGGTCCATCAGATCCATTAAGCGCCCTTCGTGTTTGCGCACCAACTGAGATGCTAATTGGGCTAAACTCTAGTTCACTCCCAAAGTGCCCAAAAGCAACCTATGAACTTATTTTGTTGGTTGGGTATTACACAGTGAAGATGCCAAATGATTCGGTAGTTTGCAATAAACATAGTTCCATCTAAGCAAATTTAGACCTCAATTCAAATTTATTCAATTCATACAATTTATTAATCATTAGTCAATTCAACTCGTTCTTCAGGGGCTTAATAGGCGCAGTTAGAATTTGCTTGGTGTAGAATATGGATAATGTTACACTATTAGGTATTTTTCCTGTGGTACACGTCGGTATTCAAGACTGATGTCAATGCGGATGGCGGGAGAAACACGCGAAATGTTTTAATAAAGTCACTGACTCTGGTTCTGGTTGTTTGCTGAAACTAGACATGAGTTTCACTTAGGAGAAAAGTCGGTGGCTCGTATTTTAAACGAGATTTTCTATCGGAGCAATTTTGCTCGGAGCGCGTATACCGAGTAATGGCTATTAGGTTAGGAGGTTTTTGGGAAGACGACCACGACTGGTCTGCGCTGGCAGAGAGTAAAGGCAGTGGTAGAAATTTTGGGGTGCACGCGGTCCGGCCGAAATCCCCGAGAAGCTTCCACCGTCCGCGCATTCGTGGATTAGATGCGCGTCGACCGATAGCATGCCGCCTTCACCATCACCGCCGACGTCGTCACAACCGCCCCCAAGCTGGCCAAGCAACATGTGTACGAGTCGAGTCGAATTACGCGCGTCCGCACTCTCCGGCCCATATTAACTCCTAAAAGTTATTATCTCCCGAGCACTGCAAACGGATTTCACACAGACAACCTTGTCTCACACCATCCCTAGCTCCCCTCCCCGAGCGAAATTGCAACGTGCACGAAGCGGAGACGTTGAATTTAATTTATTTTGAAGCCATTTTCCGCTGCCGGCGGAATGCACCCACACGCATATACACCCACAGTTACATGCTAAAGTCACATCATATTTTCATGCGCGGTATTCTTCATTCCTTTGTTTCGCCCTCAGAATGGTATCTAATATGACTACATCAATCCTGCGTTGCGTCGCTCAAAGCAGTCGCCTCCCATTCCATCTCACCGAGATGGAAATGTATAAAAATGCATGAATCTCTGAGATTTAAAGAATGAAATACCCATTGATTTAATTTAGACGTGCCTTATACAGCGCCATTCAGCCGTCCGGAGACTCTTCACAAGGCGCTGATTAAAATCTTGCTTTAAATCAATTTCGTCCTTTCGGGTGCTCGGTTGCGCCATGCGGGTTTCTGGATGTCAAATCCGCTCTCACCAGGTTCGGCTGTCCTTCGGCGCCTCAATGCGGGTCGTATTTCCCGAGGCGGCAGCCCAACTTCTGCCTTCCCTCCTCTCCCAGGCCACCACCACCGCCCAGCGTAATGTAAAATGACAGATCCCATTATTTACTGAAAAATAACAACGCGGAAGTAGGAAAGCCTGTAAGAAACCAGCGCCCGATTCAAAACCTACTCTTCAGATCTGGGGGTGGAAACTGATGTACTTATCTACCCACTACGCAGACCTATTTACCCCCCACACCCGCTGACTCTTTGAAAGAAAGGAAAAACACTAGCTCTTAGAGGGCTCGGGATACTCACTTTTTGGGTGCTAGATTTTTATGAGGGTGTAAATTTTGCCCCCATACTGAATGGGTAAGCAGGTGGTTCCTGGGGGAAGAAGAAGAATGCCGAAGGAAAAATATAAGCTGGGGCGTTTATGAAAAGCCGCTTAATTTTGAATAATTCGGCGGAAATGTACAATTTATCGACGACCGCGCAGCGCATAAATTTGGCGCGTCGTCTTACCCGTCATATTAAGCTTATGAAATTTTCGGGATGGCGTAAGCATATTAGATTTTCGACGCCGTTGGATGCTCACAGGGACGATTTTTAAAAACCGCAGACGCTAGTTACGAGCTTTTTACGGCGCCAACTTACGCTCGTGTATTTTGAAAGCACCTTTGGTTTTCCTTAGAAGCGTTCCATTCTTGACCGATGAGAAGTTAGCAGCTTTCAACAACGAAATCTTATTCTCTCATTTAAGTTAATTTTACTTACATAAATAAAACTAGTAATCACACAACTGAAGTTAAACTAAATATATTCTAATTGTGTAATAATTATTTTCGTAAGTAAGATACATCAGTAATTATGGTGATTGATTTGAAAATTGAGACAATAAGCTGATGGTATCAAAATGTGATATATATGTTTTAGAATGAAGATTAGAAGTTAATATATTTGAGAGGTAAATTGGCACTCCTGTTTGGCTATAGCAAACCCCATAGAAATAAAAAAAACTCAAAGGGTAAATTTAAAAAATACAAAAATAAAAAATAGCATAATAAACTCTAATTATTTGTTTTTAAGGTAAACGTCGCCTAAATTCGGCTCACATTTATCAGTTTACTTCCCAATTTAAGTTCGTGTATAGAATTTTTACTTCAAAAATAACAAATTCATTGTAGTAATGATCATACCCAAGCTTGATGAGATTTGCGAATTAGGAGAGATTTTATATAATTAGAATTGAATTTATTCAATGGTTAAAGCATTTAATATATGCTTCAATAGGTATGTTATTTTAGCATTATTTTAATATATCAAGAAGAGATAGTATGTTCTATTGGCAGAATAAATCCGTTAAGTAGGTGGATTCCCATTTTATTATTTCATTTATATAATTAATGTAGATCAAGACATATATTCATGAATATGCTACTTCTTATTAGCTCATGTTAACGCCTGATTGAGTAACAAACGCGTGAAAAATTTGCCATAATATTGAGGTCTTGGGTAATTAATGTAAATATATCATTCAATTCAAATGAAAATGATGCGAACGAATGGCAAGCATCCGGTTGATATACCATGCAAAATCTAAAATATGCTAAAATATGAATTTGGAGATTCACAAATATTTACACGACGCAGGGCGTAATTAAGCGCAAGCGGAAAGAATTTTGCAAGCGCTTTTCTGAGCGGCGCAATTTTCGTCTCGGACGCAACGCTACAGAACGCTGCCACCGCCTCCGCTGCGCTTCGCCACTCGCGTGGGGTTTTTGATCAATGTCGGCTGGTTCTAACTGGTTATTAATAAAGCCGGCGGGCGAACCCCGACCGCCGGACGCCGCCCGCTTCGCAATCCAATCTCGGGGCGTTCATTTAGGAGTTTCCGGCCATCGTCGTCTATATGAGGTCATAATTAATACTGAATATATTGTCGACGGGCCGCTATCAGCGCCGCATCCTTCCGGCGGCAGGAGCACATTTCCCGCTCGACTAGACCGCGCACCCGTTTTGCCAGCCGGCAATATTCGATATCATTGTGTGGCAACGACGACGACGGCAGCGGCGGCGGCAGATCTTAACATTTGTTCGTACGCGAGGACCAAAACAGCTCGACCGTGAATCACGACACGTCCAAAGGGAAATCCCCAGTGGCATTCCGCCCCCGAGGATTGCCGCCCCCGCACACTGAACTCTCTACTCTTCTACTCGTCTCGCGGGTACGAGCACGCTCGCCGAGTTGCACTCGGGCGTGATAAAACTAAATACTACATTTCCAGAACGTTTGAGAGTCGACCTCAGTCCGTAAGGGGGGGGGGGGGGGGGGGGGCGGGGGGTTCTTTTGATCCGGCGGGTCGGGAGCGCCTGCGGGGTGCTCGGTGGAACCTGCCG
>JAODAC010000008.1:1846146-1881905 GCA_027575185.1 Mimaenictus wilsoni | reverse complement strand
TCACTAGGCGAATACTTTCGGTTCAAAAATTAGTACTTTCCAATGTAATTCCCCATTTAAAAAGTTGTGCTAGCCCTGTTATTTTGTTGTGCTAAAATCACAGCTGTTATGCATGGCTTGTTGGATGTCGCTCAGAAGACGCAATCAGCAATAAAATCTTACTTTATAACCAAATATTCAAACCTACGTGGATGTATGGAATACAACTATGAGGTTGCACGAAAGATAGCACTGTTCGTATTATTCAAATAGTCCAGAACAAAATACTACGAGCCATGATAAACGCTCCATGGTACCTATATAATAGCGTTATCCATCGTAACCTAGATATTGCGACAGTCCAAGAAAAATTTGCAAAATGTGCAAGAAAACACAAGTGTAGGCTACAACAACATCCCAACGAAGAAGCACGTTCACTCGCATGTTTGACCCACACCAGTCGATTTCAAAGAAAGAAGCCTCCCGAACTAGCACAACGATCCAATACTAGCCATATATATAACCTATCTAACAGTGGACTAAGTAGGTTCTTTTGCCTTTCTCTCTCTCTCTCTCTCTCTCTCTCTCTAATAAGAAAGCCCAAAAAATCCCAAAAGAGTTCGTTGTAATTGATATAATAAGAATAGTTAACATAGTTTATACCAATACTTACACAAGAGAAGGATATAACGTGGTTTAGAACGCGAATGAGAGGTTTTGGAGCCGATACTTTAAAAAAGCATGTCCATGCAAAATGCGACAATTGTTTACTTCTCAGGTAAATAATAAGTTTCTACGCATATATTCGAAACAGACACCTATATTGTAATTAAATAATTTCTTCGTACTTATGAAAACAGCGATGGTTATGAATTGATAAAACTAATGGGTAGATGATTAAATTCATGTCAGTGAGTGTCATAAACATTATCGATTATAATGGCAGTTTTTTCTTCTGCTTCTCTAGACCGGGTGTTTTCGCCCTCTTGAGTTAATGACGTGTTTGTTCAGTTTTAGAAGAAATTTGTTTGGTTTTATGGCTGAAATTGCGTGTTAAGCCTCGAAATTCAATTCAGATGCGTCTGGCGTCGGCGGCGCTGTGCGAGAAGGAAATTTAATTATAAGCAGCGCATTGTGCGGTCGCTCTCGCACTTGGAAATTGAATGCGGTTTCCTCTCCAGCGTGGCGGCGGCGACGGCGGCGGTAGTGCGCTAAACAGCCGCCCCGTCGCGCGCGGTGCAATCACACAAGGTACACAGTAATTGCTTCATTTAGTTTTACCACAACGGCGGCGTCACGGAAACGCTCAAACATGTGCATTAGAATCGCGTTGGTAGGGTAGGAACGACGTCGCCGGTGGAGGCGGTGGCGGCGGCGGTGACGGTGGCGTAAGCCAACTGAGGGTAAATCGCGTCGAGCGCATTTGTCGTATTGTTTGGAAACGAGGCGGCGTTGTTTTGCCACCCCTTGATGGTGCGCGCGAGGACAACGTATTTGACCCTCTCGAGTGGAAACACGTTCGGCGGGTTTGTACGGCCACCACTGCTGCCGCCCCCGGCACCTCGCCACCATGAGCACATGTCATCGGCAGGTCCTCCGCCTCGATACGACACCGAATAAAATACGTTTCGGGAGTCGCGCGCTTTGTGTTCGTTTGCACGGCCCGAAAAACTTTCATGTCTCGCCACTCACGACACATTCGCATCTAACCGTCCCATGCCCACTTTGCGACAGCTTTTACGTTCGGGTTGCCCGCCTGCAGTCGCTGTTACTTCGCGTCATTCAAGAGTCGAACCAACCGACTTTGGCTTCGAGAGCAGTTTGCTTTGGACCCAACTACCACAAACGCCCACGCACTTTGCCGATGTGGATGGTGTGTGTGTGTGTGTGTGTGTGTGTGTGTGTGTTAGTTTGAGTACGACTCAACGACTCAAAGTCAGATAGAGAAGTGGACGAACGTTGGGAACCATCAGTGAAAATATCAGGACGAAGGGACGGGATAGCGATTGTTTGCACGAGAAAATGTTTGCTTTCTAATGTGAACAAGCAAACCAGGGAGAGAGAGGGCTGGGTGGTGTTGCAAAGGAACTGTCGGTACTGGTTTGACCGAAAAGATCCAGTCGAAACGAGCGCTCTGGAAAAATAAAAACTTTTCAACTGATAAATTATTATAGCCAAACCATCCGTTCAGACCCAGCCGCCACATTCGGCAAACGGCAAACACAGCACCACAAAGTTTGTGCCGGCAATGATTTTCTACGATTTCCCCAATTTCCGCGCGAACATCACGGTCGAAACAAAGAAGATAAACTGCATTATTTATACCGTCTCACCTCAAGGCGCGGTGCGACGGGTAGTGTTTTTGGGAACCAAGCGAACGCAACCGAAAAGTTCATAATTGTATTTATTATACATATATAAGCAGCCACTTTATCATGATACCACGCGCAGGGAAGCAGGGCGAGATAAGAAACTTTCACTTGTATTATAAAATATTGCAACTACTTTATCAAGCTGTCAGTTCCAAAACGGGGAATGCAAGAAATATGCGCGCATAGGCATGGGCCCCAGGGAGGGACGCACACACATACATGCACTGCCCTCCACCGTCCCCCTTCCGCTCTTCCGCCCTTGGAACAACCGAAAACTCCCCGTGTACATGTACATCCTAAGCATTCGAGTATCAACAGCGCACGGCGAAGGAAGACAAACGCTTCCCAGCGAATAAAAAGCAATCTAGCACAACTGAAAGTGGAAGCCCTGCCTTCAGGGGCCCGGGTTGCTGTTCGCGGATGGAAATTTGATTTTATTTTTCGAGGCGCACCGGATGATAACATAATTACGTTCCATTTGCTGCCGGATGAACGGAGCGGGTGCCGTACGTTTCCCCACCTGCTCTCGCTCCTGCAAAATGTCGTTCGACTGGCGGCGGCAACAAAGAAACATGGAAATATTCCTGACTGATACTGAGATACTCGTCGATTATGCGACGAGTATCGCAAAAATTGATTCGGGCGAGTACATGAATATTTTATTTGCTCAACGCATCGCGTTCGCAGCATGATAAGAGCCGCGAAAAGTGGGAGTTGTCTCTTTCGCAGGAAAGTGGGAGCAAACAGAGGAAGCAGAAATAATAAGCGCGATGATGAGCTGTTTGCCTTTATGGCGCTTGCGTGTGCTATCGGGGGGCGCAAATTGGCGACGCTATCGATGAGATGAGAGCGGTGTGTTGTTAAAATGTGATTTATCTCGTTGCGTTTGCCATCCCTGCACGCGTGTAATTGCCCTCATGGAGCAATTTGACTTGACTTTTATCCTCGACGTCAATAATCGTTAACTGGCGAACACTGAAATTGGTGAGAGAGTAATCCGAAATGGGTATGTGAGAAATTTATCAATATCGATATTATGCCTTCATTTTATTGTATATTATAGTTTTTTTAGTATAATTTTATTCGAATATTTTATAAAGTTGGGTACTAACTATTTCGTTTTACTGGTTTATCGAATTACTTTATCAAATTAATGCCAATCAAAGGACTTTCTTTGATTGGCGTTAACTCATGCTGAAATACATTTTAACAAAATTGATAATAGGGGTAATATTGTTAATTAATAGATAAGGGCTTTCAATATATTTCAATAAAATTGACTAATACAAAATGACAAGATAATATGATAAAATTTAATTATATATGATTATTTTATATTTGTTTATGCAATCAAGTTTAAATTTATTGCATTTTCAATTATAATTAGCAATTGGTCAACACCGTCAATTGATAATTAAAATAATTGTGTTTTTTAATAGTTAATATACGAAACTATATTAATAATAATAATTGATATATTTTTACGTCTGTCGATCTTTGAGAGTCTTTCCGGCATGTTTTTTACATATGTTTATATTTATTATCATATGTATTTACAATTTGTTTGTAGGATTGGTGTTGATATGGTGTTGTGAGTTATGGGATGTTTGTAGATTTGGTGTTGTGCTGTATTTTGTATATTGCCATTTGTATAGTGTGTTGAGTGTCACATCTTAGGTTGCATTTATTCTTGAGTGCGTCGTACATATGTATAATTGTTGATAGTTGAAAATGTAGACGTGTATCTGTGTGCGTTTGTTTTGCCGTTGTAATTTTGACGTTGGTGGTGAGTTCGAGCATAAATTGTCTCGCGAGAGCTCAAGGAACTTAGCTAAAGGTCCAGTTGAGTCAGGTCCCGCACATCACCGGGAAATAAATTAATGTTCCTAAAAACGCCGACTACTGCGAAACAGGGGACATGGCACAGAAAATGTTGGGAAACACTGGTGCAGGGGAATTGTACTTACTCGAGCTGTTCCTGGTTCAAAACTGGCTCTATTTCATTCAAAAGGGTTGCGGTAATCATGTGCAAATCAATCAGTTGCTACCAACCCCAGTAGCTGTCGAGTTCGAAAACACCCTAACAGCGCTTTAACACGAACAAGCCATTTTCCAAAAATTTCAAAATTTGATTACAAATTGGTCAAGGTATATATTGCTTCAACAGCAAACCTTCTTTACCTTAGGGTTGCGGGTCCAAGTTTTATCAGCGAACATTTTTTTTTAAATTTTGAATAAACTTTCAATTTGCGTATCTGCACCATAATATATCTCATTCACCTAATAAAAAATATCTCTTCTATATTTCTTCTTCTTCTGTAAGACCTGATGCAAACCATGCATATAAACATATTCATAAACACAGGGGATAAACAATGCAATGGATTTTGATGCACTACTACCTTGATTTACATTTTAGTACGTTTTTGGGGTATAACTTTTAGGGAACAAGTACCTAATTTGTAAAAAGATATTTAACGTTATTTATTGAATATTTCTTTGTTAGTGAATTATTATTGGTTCAAAATATGTGTCACACTATTTATATATTAAAAAATGTTTGTGATCAGAACTTGTACCCATAACCCTGAACTCAATAGGCTGAATGAATTTACATGATAACGAAATTACATTTTAACGAAATTGTTAAAATGTAGGTGCTACATGTACTAACATTTTCACTCAAATCCAAGGCGGACAATTCGGGCACACCCCTTGTTAGAAAAAGTAGCGAGATAATTATGTATTTCTGGTACGAATCATTCAATAGAATTCTGCAGGTTTGCACAATAATTTCAGTATATAAAGGCCTTCTGAACTGAAAATCCAGTTCGTGTCCCACTGCAAGCGACTTCATTCTTTGCTGCTTAGTAAGCTAGTTGAGAAGGTTAGTCTTCCAATATATTCTCGCTTTTCTCATACAATTAGATTGCTTTCAATTTTATGTCTTGTCTTCCTGCTTGGAAACAGGTAGTAAGCCTAGAAGGTTAAATATACTGCAACCCTCGATTGTGACCCAATGAAATTATCTTTCAAAACTTGAATTAAGCCAGTAGATTTTCCGATTTTATTATTATTATTATGAGTGAATATTATATTTGCATTTTATATGCCAAGCAATAAGATGTTGATATTCTCAAATTTTAATATTATCAAGACTTGTTATTCGTTCCTTGCGATACAATAAAATAGCGAAATATAAACATTGAAATGTAGCATCCAATATCTAACTCAATAAGATATTTGCATATGTTTTTATTTGTATCAGCTTATTTCCCGAGTTATACTCTATTTGAATATGCATCTAAAGCAATTTCTTTTTCGCCGGGGTTGCAACGTAAGAAGATTGAAGTTTAGCATGTCAGCAAAATTTTGTCTGCGAAGGCTGGTTATTGCCAAGGACTCCAAGGTCTCTAAGGACGCGAAGGAAGTCGTTTGCGCTGAGCTTTGGCTGATCCAAAGTGGGAAGTTAGTTCCCGCGACGGAGATGGCGGCGCACATGCCAATGACATCGTTTAATTACCGAAAGTGTACCGACGCCGCCGCCGCCGCCACGACGCCGCCACCGCCCGGCTAAAAGATATTGGATAAAAGTTAAATTGGATATAAAGTTGGGAATATTAAGTGCGCGGCGCCAACGAGGAAGTGGCTGGCTGATATCGGTGCACATCACCGCCACGGACAAATATATTTCAGTCGCGCTCTTTAGAGACGGCGCGGCGTTGTCGGCGGCGGCTTTGGCGGTGCCTCTTTTGGGCTGGATGCATGCAATATTAATGAGCGCCAACGAAGCGCAAGCGGCGGTGGCGCACCTCGGTTACAAACCGACCGCGGGTTGTTATTCTATGTAAATGATTCGACCTGCAGGTTGCAAATGAGGCGATGTCGATGCCTCCATCGGCGGTGGCTATGTAGATGATGTGTACTCAGTCATTAGACGCACTTGAGCGTTGTGTTTGCCTTGGGCCGCGCCCGCCGCCCGTCGCCGAGCCGCTATATGCGAGGACTTGAAGCGTATCCACTTTTCCACTTTGCCTCTGCATTTTCCGAGGGTGGGCACTTCGCACATTTTACCTCGAAAGGTCATTACGGCCAATAATATCAAATTCTTTTCAAAATGCTTCCATGAATATGTTTTAAATAATAATCTCACGCTAATTTCATTAAAATAAAAGCATTTAAAAAGCATTTAAAAGCATTTATTTAAACGTTTTTTATTACCTTCATAATTTTGAGAATTTAAATATTTAAAATTACTTTCATAAAGGTCTCTTGACAGTTATTTTATAGGCCATGTTGAGTGGCGAGATTATGTTGTACTTCTGATCAGCATTATCCAGGAGGATAATTCAGTATGAGTCAGAAATATCAGTATATAAAGGCTTTAAGAACTGAAAGCTACGAACTGAGCGTTCGTTCAACTTCAATATTGGTTTTCCACCCTTATCCGTTCTCGAGGGGTAGTTGCCAAATGTATCAAATTCTCCCTTATTGCATGTACTTTCATACGCTGTAAACACGTTCATGATTATTGTCCTGAATTTCGATTTCGCCGGATATATAAATGAAAATATGGTTTCACATTCTCTATTTTACTAGAGTTAATAGAGTATTTCTTTCATTCCATAAACAAAACAAATTGAAAGTAAACATAGCCAATAGACACATTCTCCAACGTCCTCTAACAGGCTTCCCAACATTATTTTCACTTTATTTTCGAGAGTTCCAAGAAATTTGATATATTCTGGCTTATTCTGCAAGTTTTTGATTGAGTGCACTCACTTTTAGGCTACGTCAAACCTAATAGCCTAATTTATCATGGAAAATATGCAATTTTGAAAACTTTTTCTTTTGCACACCGAAAGCTATACTCTTCCTGGTTATTATTTCATGGTAATACTATTCATAGTCATTTCTCTGTTTATAGACTCTGTTTATATTTGTGAATTTGAAGATCTAAATTCCATCATAACTAAACTGATTTATATGTTTTAATCAGAACTTTGAAGTGGAAAATAATATGAAAAATTAGAAAAAAAAGCCAAAAGAATATTAAAATTTATTTTGGCATGATATTTCAGGGATTCAAGTGATGTTCTCAGTTTCATTATTTATGTCTCTATTGTAGATTATACACCAGTCATTCTAGACTTCTTGTTGCCAAAAATACTAATGCATTTTGCTCTTGAGTTGAGAAAGGAACAGACAACGCTCAACACGTCTGTCTAAGGAAATTCGTAATTAACGCCGGCGGCGACAACACGAAAAGGTAAATTAATTTCACGGAAAAACAGCGTTGTAATTAGCGCATCGCTGAAGGTAAGTACAAAACTAAACAAGAGCAAAATCACCAACAACAAGTTATGTAGTAAAGTCATTAAAGCTGTTTTGTCTAGTTTTACGAGTACTAGGGTTGCTAGCTTTTCGATGCGTTTTCTTTTCCTTCCCCTGTTTTTTTTATTATTATTCCAGCGCGAGACGTGTTTCCGCCGGATGTTTACTGATTTTATTTAGAATGTCCTCACCGGTGCTTTGTCAAGTTTTGTTTGCTCATAATTAATTCTCCCTGCGCGCCTTTGTTGACTTACCGGCATAGTTTGGCTACCGTGCAAGCTATTAATGGCCGCCTGCGCTTCCTGATGCGAGCTGAATTTCACGAAAGCACAACCTGAAACATACAGGAAAAACAAGGACGAATATTAGAATAGTATTCAAATCAGCAGGATATCGAAGCGTGTGCATAATAAGTACAACCGTACGATGGAAATATAGACAAAATGTCGATGTGAGCGAGTGCACAAAATGTGTTCGTGGTAAACATGGCGAGGGATAAATCAAGACATGCGAGGATACTTCGCATTCCAGTTATCCTGATTCATAATTCAATCGTAATTCAATCGAGCGCGATACGAGCCGTGAAATGTTCGCGTTCGCCTTCGCACGTGGCACAGTTACACATTCGAATCGAGCGGGTGTAAAATTACTTTACGCTAGCGGGTTTCGGGTTTCCCGGCGCGGAAAAGCGCGTCTGTGGAAGGATATCAATATTCAGTGCGCGTCGCTGAGATCCTGGTGCGATCATGTGAAGGCAAACGATCATGATCATGCGTGCTCACACATGACAAATTGAATTCATGCGATGAAGTGTTGTTGTTGTGTTTTGCAAACTATCGTAAGCACACCATCAACGCTGTATTTTTATCAGAATTTTTAATTTTTCATTTTTATAGAAAATGATACATTAATTTGTTAAGGTTTCTTTTGACTTCAAGGCAGTTTTCTGCGTCTATTCCTTCCCAAATACGTTCAACGCGATATAATTATTTTTAAGGCAAGTATATCTTAATGTAAATTAATATAAACAAGATAATTTTTACCTATTTAACGTACAGCTGGCTGCTCAAGTGACCAAAGTCAAGTGTAATTAAAAAAAAAACTTAGTGAGTGAGCATGCAGTTCAGATGTATGTTTTTAATCATCTGTTGTACTTGGCGGTGGTTCACGTGCGTTTGATGTACGTGTTATCAATGATATCAATGTAACACACCGCCGAGTGCCACGCTTTCGCATTCCATTAAGGAAACCACCAATTTCGGAGGGACATGCCTGATATGACCAGAATTTTCCTCCAGTGATCATTTGTTGCTTTTTAATGCTTAAAACGAAACAAACATGTTGAATCGTTGAATCTTAAATAATATTTCCGAGATATACGCACACCTGATCAATAGTTGATCTATTCTAGAATATTCCCTCAAAACTTCAAGACAATAGCGGAAATATTTACGAAGTTATCGCTCATAAAATAGACTTGTAAACATATGTATGTATTATTATGATTACCAAACTTTAATCGCGTTTTTCCATTTTGCGTACACGATTACGAAAATTCTACTGAACCGATTTGGCTGAATGATAGTTTATTTTATAGATAATTAAATTCTCTAGAATATGACGTAGTTGTTTTTAAAAGTAATTTACACTCACAACTTTTTTCCTATGTTTATGTCGAAATTTTATGCGTAAAATGCACTTTAAATTTAAAACTGTATAAAAATATGCAATTTTAACTTTTTCTCGAAAATGCTCGACGTCATATTCAAGCAAATTTTAAAGTTTAATCAATAGTGGAACTATTCAAAAATACTGCCTCAAAATTTCAAGTCAATAGTTGAAATATTTACGAAGTGATAGCTCATAAACGGGACTTGTGAACATATTGTATTGTTATGTTAACCAAACTTTAATTGCGTTTTTCCATTTTGCGTACACGATTACGAAAATTTTACTGAACCGATTTGGCTGAATGATGGTTTATTTTATAGATAATTAAATTCTCTAAAATATGACGGTTTTTGTTTTTAAAAATAATTTATACTCACATCTTTTTTCGTATGTTTATTTCGAATTTTTTTTATACGTAAAATGCACTTTTAATTTAAAACTATAATAAAATATGCAATATTAACTTTTTCTCGAAAATACTCGATGTCATATTCAAGCAAATTTTATATATTTTGTAAAAACTTTTAGGTTTTTCGTTTCTGATTACATGATTACAATTGAAGACGCCAGAGTGTACGCAGCTACGCAAGACAAAAAATTGAAGCGATATAAGTATGGCATCTATGTTTATGTACTAAAAAATCGCTGATTCCCCCTTAAATATTGCTCCTGAAAAGTAGATTTTATATCTACATCGCCTAAGATACAGAAAATATTGGTAATTGTTACTAGAAATAATCAATATGGTATAATTGTTCAGCAATCCAAAAAATGTTACTTTGATAACATACATGTTTTGTAATTACACCATTCACAACCATTCACAACCAAATTTGTTTAATATTCATTACATTATGTTGTTGTTTACAGACTAGTGAAATAACACGCGTATTCATCAAAAGTGCAGATTGTTAAATGCTGTTTTGCTACCGGGAAATATAGTTATTCGTACAATGATTACATGTAAACATTGATACCAGACTACGCCCTTCGCACGCATCATCGTTTGTCATCATCGTCGGTATGTGTTATTATTATATATGCGTTATTATTATCATGAAGCATGTAAGCGTGTATAATGTATGTTATATGTACAAGTAATAAATAATTTAATGCCGTCGTATTAAATATGTACGTATGCGGTCCATAACCAACAAGAGGAATTTTGTTCGAAGGCATGTGTGGGTGCTATTGTAATAATGTTAATAGACCAATAAAGCCGTTGGCATATCCGAAAAGCAAATCGCTCGGTATAATAAATGTCAGGCCTAAAATATTCATAATAATATACGTCGAAGGATAAACCAACGTAAACTGAATAAAATTCATAAGAATATGCAGTGTAATATATTTTTGTGGAGAGAATTAGCGTAGTTTGACTGGTTTGTAATTTTTTGGGAAGTTTTCGGTTAACAATAAGAATAGATAATTCTTTTATTGATCTGTCTGTTGGCCGGTTGTTAAGGGTTCTTTAGGCAGATAGAACTCAGCGACGTATTATCGTCTCCAATCAGCTATCGAATGATCATGATCGGAAGCGGTGCGGGGTTGTTACTTTGTCACCATGGAAGAAGGCTTTGCTGGAATGTGGACGCGGGAGAAACAGTGCGAATTCGACGAAATCTGACGGACCTGCAGACCCTCGCACGATTTCTTGCCGTTGTCTGCTATCGCTGATGTAATGAAGAATCATTGGAACGAAAATGGCACCGTAAGAAATTTTCCGCTGAATAAGAAATCTTTTTGTTCCGAGGGGAGAACTAGTGAAAGTAGTAATAGTCACAAGAGTTCATTATCAGACGTTGGCGACACGATTAATCGACGATATCTACCATTATCGACTGCACTTTCAATTACATTCCGTTTTACGGTATTTTAAGTATGTCGAGACAAGTTAGCACGACTGAATTATGCGAGGGAATCTACGAGGGAATTGCAAGTTCGGCCAGAGAACAAGTTCGCTCAAAACCGAATTAGCCAATTAGTAATTTATACTATGAACATTTTGAAAAGCTCTCCGGCAGTAATTAGGATTTGAGAACAAAGTGTGAGCGACGATAGCACAGCTTGAGGGGGTAGATATTGCGTATTCTATTTGCAGGCTGCAGTACACGAGTTGGCGCATGTAGTGCATGTTTGTGTGTTCGGCGTTCTCGCACCCTTGCCGCTCTTGCCGTGAAATTTCAAAGTCTAAGTCTCTGCCACCCCGGGAGTAATCAGAGAGATACCATAGAGGGTGGTGGTGTGGGTGCTGAAGAGCTTCCCCGAAAACAGGCCGCGCAGATACGTGGTGAATTCGAGTGGCTGGGGGCCATACAAAGCGCCAGCGCGCCCTTCTGTGCGCCAGCCAGCTTCATCCTGTTTCAGCCGTTTAGGCAGGAATTCGGCGGCGAGGGAGCGGAGGTACGCGTATATAGGGTTGGAGCACAATTTGATGCATGAATTGAACTTGAAGGTATACGCAACTTTCGGCTCGTTGATGCAAATTAGGTGGTTCTATAATAAACGACCTACGGCTGCTTTTTTTAGCATCAACAGTGATCAACTGTTCAATATGTTGATCAATTTTCATTGTACATGGCAATATAATCCAACGAAAATATTAGAAATTATTTTCCGGTGATCAGATATTGACGGTTTATGATATTTGAAGTAGCATTTTTTTGATTTTTTTTAGTAAAGATCGAACGCTCAATTAGATGGTTATTTTGATCTGACGGTACAATACTATTATTCATCGAATTCCTGCATTGCCTGTTGCCTGCGCGAACATCACATAAGCAATCCCAATGATTAAAATTGCACAACGAATAGAATAAATATTAAACGTTCGAAAAACAATATTGTCAGTGTAAATAATTGTCAGCATGACGGCGTATTGACGGTCGTATGTGTGCCAGTGTGGAATATTGCGAATAAAATTGTAATTACACGTCGATATCGCGTTCGGAGGTGCACAGTGCGCTCGTCATAAGCCATTCGTTTATTCGCTATTTCCGCCGCTCCTGCCGTGTGCACCCGCCCGGCCGCATTACCACCCCCACGGCTCGCTGGCTGCGAGAGAAAGAGTTTCGCTCGAATAAACACGATGATGAGCATGAAGCAAGCGCACGCACGCTGCACTTACACAAAAAAGCGAAAAACCTATCCCGCCACCGCCGTCCGACTGCTGGTAAACTGCAAAAACAAAACCTGCGAAATGAAATAAAACGAGGTGCGCATATGCATTCGCCGTCACCAACGTGCGGACGAAGTCTCTATCTCGCGAGCCTTTGTTCCAGTCAAGCGATGCTCACATGGGAGCCTGATAACCGAAGGATGAAGGAAACGTAATGCATTCGACTGTTTTATGAACGTCCACATCGGGGGGTTCGGAAATATAATTCTCCGAAGATTAGTGTAATGCTGATGGACGTTGGTGAGCCGGTTTATTTTTGTTGGATTAATTTTACATTGGGATTCGCTTTGTGCGTTTAAGCATATCCTTTCAAAGTCCCTATTAGTAGCGAGAGAAAAATTCTGGGTTTTTGGGAGTACAGTAATAAAAAAAAAGAAATGAACATGAACGCGAATGTGGAAGAGAATGCTGCGAAAATCATTCACTGTTTGTTATAATTTTGGCTAAGAGTTTTTATAAGCAGCAAACCTTCCACTCAGCTCAGGGATTTATTAAGATTGGTACTGCCTTGGAGGCACTTTTGCCTGCTTCGAAAGGGGACAGGAAAATGAGGCTCGTTCTTTCGCATCTTTGAATCTTAGTTTCGACCCTTTCTTTCCCCTATCTGGCACTTCCCTTGTGCCTGCTATCATAAAGTGCAACTAAGAGTTTAATAAAAGTTTAATTAGAAATTTTCCTCGTAACTTAAAATTAACTTTAATCGCCCGTAGTATAGTCTGTTTCACTAACCTAGTCGTGGCGTCGCGAGCCCGCGGGCGCAAAACCAATTTATGGCGACTATTATTTTTATTATATAACGCCGAGGAAGCGTGTTTAATGCGGTTTTAATTGCTTGCGTGGAATTTTTGCATGCGGCAAATCTGCAGCCTACCTGCGGTTTTTAATATTTTCCTGCTGGCAATTTTAAGATGGGGAGAGCTGGAAATGTCATAGATGGTTTTTTTAAATTATTTTAAACGCTTGAAAATTTTCTTGAACATATTTCTCATTCAAATTTTATCGTGGCTGGGGCATTAAGTTTTTTTTTGTTTGTTTTATGAGCCAAGAGCAACAGGATTTACCATCACGCCTTGCAAAGCTTTTAAAAGCTTTCGGACCCTCCACCAGCCACCAGCACGTGCAGTTGTTTTTGCGCAAACTGTAAAAACCGACAGGCAAATTGAACGACACGCTACCACGACCTCGATTTGTAAATAAATAACTAGAAGGTTGTCGCATTTAGGAGGCTGTCACTTTAAGTTTGCGCTATCCTGCCGTGTCGTACGTCTTGCTTTTTGCACTCACTAATATTCGGGCTTCGTGCGCATACGGTACGTGTGTAGGGTCCCTTCGGGAATGCCTCAGGGAGCGAGCAAGTCGAGCGTCGACGTTGAGAAGTTTTAAATTCAGACAGTCCCGTGTGCACATTGACTTTCGAGATCCACCAAAGGTGTAATACATTCTAATACGTATTGCAGGTGAGTGTCGCGACGCGTCGGGAGACAGCTGAGGTGTCTGTTCTATCGATGGTAAAACAGCGGCAGTTTGTGACAGACCCTGCACTTCTGACGAACGTAAACAGGTGAAAACCCCATAATACTAGACACACTCACTAAACATAATAGAACACATTCGAATTGATTCATTTTTAGACCAGTTGCTGTTTTCAGTTAGTTCCATAAGAACGATTCACATATTGAAGACATGGTTATAATGCTCGATATTTGTTAGTGTTATGAATTGTTTGTTTACCTTTGCTAGCGCCGTCGGGTCCTCGAAGAATGGTACACTCCTCTATTGTGCCGAAAGGTGCGAACAGTTGTTTGACATCCTCTTCGGTCTGTTGTTTGCTTAGCATGCCCACGAACAGCTTTCGATCTGCGGAAGGAAAACAAAACCGAAGAACCATCATTAGTGCATGCCTGACACAAGAAGTGGGGGCCGCGTGGAGGTAGCAACAAGAAATAACTGGGATATATATATCGGATGCGAACATTGGTACGTTCATCTAAACGTTCCTTCAAAACGCACATTTAATATAACAACCATATAAGTGACAAGTACTAACAGAAACAAAGTGAGACGTGGAAGTTGAGGAAATCCCATGGGGTAAGAGATAACTAAAAAGGGTTATAAACTGGTTAGGAATAGGTGGAAGAGGCCGGAAACTGTGCGATTAAGAGAGGTTCGGAAAGGTGTAATTGGATCAGAATCACTTTTGAAATCAAAAGGCGGTCTGACAATCAAAGGGAATGGTTTTTGAAGCTGTAGAGCAGTGGAGCTTGATATGAGAAGTGGTGCGAAACTGATTTGCGACATCCTCTTCCGGTTTATTCCGCCCCACGCACTCATTTCAAGCAACCCTTCAGCATCTCGGACCATCATTTTTCCATGGATGTTGCACGTAAAACAATGTCTAGTTGGGATTACGGGAGGGCAAATAAATAAAGAGAGACATCAAATTCAAGACAGTGCTGTCTAGCTGTTTTGCAACTTACTTAAGTTACATTGGCTTTACTCATAGCACCACCACATTTCTCAACATAGAAATGTTCTATTTTCTGATAGCGATACTTACCTCCCAGTTCATGCAATACGGATAATCCAGTTAAGAATATTTTCATTATCTGTATCAGTATTGCATGATTGACATATTTGAATAGTATGCCCTACGTATCACGCCGAAACACGATAGAATAAAAATAGATAACAATGAAAAACGCACTAGACACTGATAAAGGTACACAACGGCTAAACATAACATCGAAACGAACGAGCGGTTTGCGTGTGTATCAAAACGGGCCGCATTCCATGGCGCCTGATCCAACCCAGTGTGTGACACGTTAAAAAAGTTTGATGTTTTATTTGGCAACAAGAAACAAACGCAACTACAACAGTTTTGCTCTAATACGCACGACACTGGTCACATCTTACATGTCACATGATAAATGCGCCAAACACATCGAAGGGTCCATGAGGGGTTGCTTGGATTGCAAGGTAGGACCGGGAGGTGTTATTTGTCGAAGGAACCGGTCTTGAGGTGAGGTTTTGATAGGGCCCGGGTGGTCTTGCTTGGGCTGTGTGGCGTTTTACCTGTGAGCAGAGCCCTACATCCAGGTGACGCCGCCGGAGTTGCATGCCGCTACCGCCATCGCGAGCTCTGCGATTTGCAACAGAGACACACCGAAGGTCGGCACGGCTCGCGAGCGGGATGTGTGTGCGTGTGAGCCGCAGGAAGGGCGTTCTCTAACCTGCCGATGGACAACAAGAAATTGCGATGACGTCTTTCAGTATCAACTCAATGTTCTTTTGGCATTTGTTTACAGCTATTTCGGGCCTGTCTCTTTTTTTGGCAGCGTTTAGATTTGAACAGATACTCGTGCCTGCAGCGGAGGCAGAGGAGAGACACGAACAATGCAATAGACGCGTTCCTTTTAGGAACGACTTAGAAGATTATTACTGTCGCGTAGCCATTTGGAGTTATACAGCCTGTAAAGAGGGAGATAAGGTGCGGAACGTTTTTATGTTGGGCTTCATAAATGCAAGAAAGTCTTTCCCACCCGAAAACGAACGGTGAGACAAAGAGCGACATCAGTCAGCTGTTGAGCGGTGGTAGCAGCAGCGGTTGTTGGCTAAGAAGAAATGAAGTCGTGGATTCAATTCCGAGTCCGGTGGACAAATGTTCCTGATGTTCCCAAACAAATCTGATCGTCCGTCGGCGATAAAAGACAGACACAACCCTCTATGCTCAATCCGGCCCCCAGACCGGAGAAAATCCGACAGTCCTCTATTCTCACTTGCATCCACTCACATATACCTTCACACGTACGCGCGCTTCGAGCGATTTGCAGACAAAGTCGAGGTTTTGGGACAAAGTCGGCGTTATGATTATGTGCAACCCGCACGAGCCAACGTGTTCCCTGATTATTATTCCGAGATAAAGCTATTTGAAACAAAACCTATTATCTTATCAAACGTATAAAAGACGATATCGACCTTTTGTTGTTTAATTATTAAGGAATCATTTATATTAAATAGGGAAAATGGGTAAGATGATATGCTTTATTGATGGAATTACTTCTGGATATTACTTTCCTTGTTAGCATTCGTCAAACTGTGGTCTTAACTATATGAAAGTTGTCAAATATTACAATTCAAAATAAGTAATTATCGGTAGGTAACGTTAATAATTGTAGTCAATTGCAGGCGAAAATATTATTCTTATGAATAAATTTTAACATCATAGAATCCGTCTGAAAGTTTGTGATTTCTTAAAATATATTATTGCCTATATATTTTTACTCTTGGCTATAACTGTTAATAAATCCAAAATCAGAAAAATAAGCCACAATTATTCCCTACAAATGAATGTCCCTGAAAGGAATCCAAACAACAACGTTTAGTTTTGAATAAAATTGATTAGTTTAGGAAGTTGATGAAAGTTTAACCTAATGAATATGCGAATATTCAGCGTGACGTTTCAATTCAGGCCCGTTGCGTGCAAATTTCGCACGTTTTCATCGTCGAAAGTAAACTTCGCCGGAGTTTCCCTCCCGGCGGCGGCGTGTGCACTGGGACACTCTCACAATTTAGCATTCTAATCTCAAGGCGAATATTATTCACTTGGCGTGGCGCGGAGATGCGCGGCATTCATCAGAACAGATAGCACGCTGGCAGAAGTACCAGGTGAAGGCGCCGGTCGTAACTCACTCTCGTCAGCGGCTGTGCGCGCGCTAGCAGTACGTGTTGAATGCTCTCGAATTGAGTGCTGCACTTCGTCAAGGTTGGGCGCGATGCACGCGCTGATTTCCAGATGAAAGCCCATACGACAGACAATCGCGACGCATGCAGGTATTTACATTAATCAGCGTCGCTTGTGTCGCGGTTACGAAATGAATTCGCCGATGATGAACTTTGATTACGAATGATGTAAGAAAGCCGAAATTAATGAGTGAATTGTCGCTACGCAAGCCATTGCGTGTGGATGGTGTAATTCCATGGCAAACTTCAATTAATTACGAAACATGTCGCGTGGTGCTCGCATAAAATTAAGATGCTATCTTAGCGATTATTATCGTATCCGCTTTTCACTTTTCACCTCACGCCTACCCAATAACCACCACTGTGTGTTATTGCGAGTTTATGTTCGTATCGAAAGATACGAAGTCGTAAAATGTATGAACCTAAAGTGATATTAAAATAACCGGCTGTAAAACCCGAAATCCAAGTCTCCCGTCGCATAAATCATGAATTATTCAATGCGTGGACCAAAAATTCGCCGGTTGAAAACACACGTGTACACATATGTGATCGTAGCGTTGCGTCGGACAGGTATAAACCACGTCCGAAAAAAGCAATAAAACTTACCTCCGCGGTTTTCACTGTCCGCTGGTTTCACTTGGATGGGGCGGTTCATCTGTAACAATAATAAATGTCATTAGCATAAACGTTGAATAAGAGCCGAACAATAAAATCGAGTAACACTAAAACGCAAGCCAGTGAACACACCATACTTTTCCATCTGCGAAACGCATAGATTTATTGCGAATGCATCGCCTGCGATTTACCACATTTTATACGACCATGAAAGTTGATAAAACTTCGCAAACTCAATCACAAGCCACATCAACTTTTACTAGCGTCATATCTGAGCCCACGTAATTAACTTGACAGTCAATTAGCTTTAATTTTAGTATCGAAGTTTCCAACCAACTCATAATGACATCAAGAGGAGCGGGTAAATGTATGAAAATATCTAGTTTTAAAATTATTTCATTATTTATGCAAGTAATAATGTAGGAATAAAGATAATGGACTAGTAAATAGCAAACAAATAACATTCAGGGAAATTGGACGTAATTTCAATCACTTTCGTAATAATATAGGATACTTACAACAATGGGCAAGTCGAAAGAAATCGACCTAACCCCTTCGAGTACTTGAACCATATGGCTTCGAGTTGATTTTCGAAAAGCTTGTAAACTCAATAAAGAAACCCGATTTTCAATCGGAATAACAATATAACGTTCCGCTTAAAGGATAAACAATAATAGAAGTATTTAACACAACACTGCTTTTAAAACTTTTTGTTAGTACGATTTTGAAAGGTATTAATTAAAAACTTGGATTAAAAATTTGCGTATTTAGTATTTAGGTTTTATACTTTTAACGTTGCGGCCGTGTATTAATGTACTTGTATCGCATTAATAGTGTTTTGTTGTTGTTGTTGTTGTTGTTGTTGTTGCAAAATGGGGGGATGTTTGGTTGTAATGCGCAGTTGCCCCACGATGGCGAATGAACGAGCGAGGGAGGCGGTTGGTTGGCGATGGCGGTGGCGTGTACGCACGGCTGGCTGGTCGGCAACGTTCTGCCGTTCGACGTACTCCCTCCGCGTGTGGATGCGCCGGGCAACAAGCGCGCACACTCGTCGGTGTGCCGTCCCCGATGCGAAAACCACCCCCTCTCAGCGGCTATCTCACTTTCTCCCCCCTAGAACAAGCCTGCGTGCTTTAAAAACCCACACGCACTTTCTCCCATCACTTATACTTATGCAACACGCGGAATAATAAACCCCATGAGCGTGGACAAACAGAACTCGATCATCGATCCGAAGACAGCAATAAGATAGCACAAAAGTGCGTTTTACTGCCTGCAAAGCTACCAACGGAATTCCGGAGTTCAATATTGATGCTGCTCTATTAAAAAAACGTGGTGCGGGAGATAATTGTCTGCAATTTTTGGTAAATTGCTCGCTCGCAAGATTCGTTAGGTGAAAAAATGTATGGCTTGGAAAAAGGGTAGTACACGAGGTGAAGTCGGTCGAGTATACACCAGGCCAAAAGGGGAATGCGATGTGCGCCTGATATGTGTGTGTGTGTGTCCAGGGGTTGAGTATAGTTAGGGGCTCTGTCTCGGGCCACCCTTCACTGGTCGGTTTGCTGTCGGTTGAGTTATTAAGTGCTCTTCCCTCGGTGAAGCGCGCACGAGGACAAATTACATTACTGACCTGTTCGGCGCTCCGCATGCGCGAGCCCCGCCGTGTTAGCGCTAAAACGCTAGCAATGCACTTGAGTGCTGCATGCTGGCCATCGTCGATCGACAAATCGACAATTTCACAATGCTTTTTATCTTCATAAATGTCCGCACAAAATAACCAAGAGTCCCACAACCACCACGATAAGCCCGAATGTTTATAACACAACCACACATAAACAAGTTCATTGCGCCACGCAGCGACGCGGGCGATCAAAACAGGAAACATTTAAATTCTATTTTCGTTTTTATTGGATTGAACTCACTTGGCAAAAGTTTCCGGAGATGTGATTACCTTGGAAGTTGTGCGGTTGAATTGGAGTGATTTAACTGCTTCCCAGCGTTGCTTGATGTTGTTCTTCGCCTCGGCGTTTTTATTTTTAGCTTCATAGTTGATTCTAGAGCGCAACATCTCGGTTATGACCTCATGCACCCTCGTGTTTTACGTTTATTGTGTCTTATATTTCTCCCTTCACTCAAAGTGTAGTCTCTCCTCTTTGTCTGGCGTTCATGTTCCCGTCTGCTGTATAGATTTGGGGTAAAGGGTTTCTCGCTCTGGGTTCCAACAACCGAATTGATCATTGTCTAGGCGTCCAGTACACGACATTACTTACGCTATGAGCACTCAATTTTTGTCTACGATAGGAGGAGGGTGCGTATGAACGTATGAAATACTAATAATAAGGTGGAGTTATTCAGGTCATTGACCCACATGGCTTTATCCAATCCCCGATAGTATTTAAGATAGTATTAAGATTGGTACAATAAACATACGATAATATACAACCTAACTATATTACTCAAAAAGCTGGAAATGGTTTAGATTCGTGGAAAATCGAACATGTTTCTGGGAATTTAAACGAACGGATAGAACAGCAACGAGTGTATGCGTCCTATCCAGAAATTGTGAACCAAACATTTTTCCACTGATCAAATAAATAAAAATCAGAGTAATACAAATAAATATAAATCAATTATTTTTGTTTTAATGGAAACAAACTTTAAAAATTGATATTTTTTTAAATGCGTATTTATTTGTTGTTTTTAACAGAAAATAAACATTGTTTAATCATCTTATTCAAATCGTGTTTTTTCAATGTTGCTAAACATTTTAATCCACTGCATCATTTCTTCCAATTGTGCCCTTTTGTTTATGTTTTGTATATACAAAATAATATTTTAATTTGGCAGTAAAGGGTTAACTCAGCCTAATGGGGTTATAATAGCGCCTCTAGCGAACTATAGATAATTGGTTTAATTTTGAATTTATTGTTTTTACATACAACTTCGTTTGTATACATTCAACTAACAGTGTATTGGTACCCAATAACTATAGATAAGGGAAAATATTTAATCAATATTGGAATTGCATTCATTTTTATTCATTTTTATTGTTACTGCTTTTATTGCTTTTTATGGAGATTTATATATGTTGGGATAATATTGACGTTTGGATAAAACACTATTGCATTGCCGTTAAGTGGTGGAAGTGAGATAAATAGTGGTGGGTCGGTTGGGCGCGGTTGGAGGCGGTTTGGCTGGATGGAATTAAAGTAAAACGTGCCCCCTGACCGCATCACGGGCTTCGCGACCGACACGTCCCACGGCGATTGCGCCAAACGTGATGTCATCCGCTGAAGGGTCTTAGCGTTGGCCCGAATTTAAGCCGCCGTGCATTGTGCCGCCTCCGACCACCATGCTGCCGTGCCGTGCGGCTCCCAGCCGAGCGTGTCAACAGTGGCAGCAGCCGCCTACCACTTGCAGCGCATTTGTTACGACGCGAATAATTAAAATCAATTAAGCGAATTCCTAATTGAATATTGAAGTTGTTACCCGAAACCGACAGATCACCGAAGATCGTCAGCTTAGCCTCGAAAGTGTGTTATTTATTTATAAGGAAGCGTTTTGCCACTTGCCTAGGGAGGCAGCAGTGTCGGCGGTGGCGAATGGTGGCGCAAAACATCCGCACACATCGATTGCGAGCGATGAACGGGAGAAAGTTTGGCGGGCAAAGTTCATAGAGCGCTCTATACGTGACCGATCTGGCATCTCGCGGGATTCGCACAGCCTCAGATTTCCCCCGATGAAACTATTTTTCGCGTGCGGTGGCGCGGCGTGTGTCGGCCGCCCCCCGTCACGTGCCCCACCATGCTTCGGGTAGCAACTGTAAAGTTTAGTAATTCTTTCGCGCAAATCATCCATCATAAGATCGGCACAACACTTTTACAATTTCGAGGTTTAGAGGTTTCCCCAAGCGTCCGGGAAGTTGCTTTTACTTTTCTCCACTTCGCAATATATCCCGAAAGACGCAAACACTACATTTTAGGAAGCGTGTGAACAAACATAATATTTGTATTCTGTTCCTTCAACAATTCAATATTACACGAACAAACGGAAGGTAGCAGAAGAAGGAATATGACAGTAAGAACTTGATTTAAATTAAAAATATGTTAATAAAATTCCCACAACCAAGGTTTAAATAAAATCTAATTTCAGATATTGAAAAATTTACTAATATTTGTATGGGTTACCAATTTTCTCTTACTTTGAAGGATTAAAGAATAAATATACTCATTTATTCATTCATACTCGTCCTGGAAATGTAAATGTAATTTTCCCAGAGGACTATCCTACACATTTCAATGAAGCTTATAATTCTAATTAAATAGTTTAGAGGTTTCCCCAAGCAATGGAAAAGGTGGTTTAACATTTTTCCTTTGACATTGCTTGCTGTCTGATGCAATAACAATATTTTAATTAGCTTTGCTGCCTAGAGGAAATCTATTAGGGTATGCTTGCAGAAATAGAAAATCGTACGTAATTAATAAAACATGACATTTTAATTAAACATAAAATTCAGTGACAAAATGTTGATAAAATTGAATTTATTTCTGGAACCGCCCGATTTATAGGTCGAGCTAATGAATGAATATCGGAGTTTGATAGTCTTTTAGTACGTTTTACATGATACCTAAAATCATAAATAATGTAAGAAATGAATGAGAAACTTAAACAGGTTTACCTACAAGCTTATTTCCTTTGGAATTTTGTAAACTGCAGAAGATAAGTTGCTATTACTGTTGCCTATTGCAAGCACAAAGGGCACAAGCACAAGCTGTGCAGGAAAGAAAGTATTAAGTGAATAAAAGAGTGTTTCACACGAAGCCGGCCGAATTCCATTCAGAAGGTCAATCGTGAATTAATTCTTCAGCTGATGATTGTTTGGAAGATAAGGGAAGAAGTATCCAACTACATCCAAATCGCTTTCAATTCTTACCGACTATAAAGCCCCTGAGGCTACGAAAGGGGATTTCTTTGAAAAATTATAGGGTTATCGATAAAACTGTTTGAGTTACTCTTTTATTTCTGGTATTAATTAGAATTTTAGGTTGTATGTAGAAACTACTAACATTTTTGAAATCTCAGTATTCAGTATTAACACCTTTTCATGTATACTTTAGAATGTTTTTTATCTTGCCATATTTCTTTGTATTTTATACATTTATATTTTGTTAATAGGCCAGCCCCCCGTCGACACTGAAGTCTTAAAACACAATACATTCATCGATTCAATGTGAAATTGGCTTCAAAGCCCAGCAATAAGTTTTCGTTTAATTACTTAGAATTGATATTATAACTGATAAAAATGAAGTCGACTTTCGGCGATAATTTCGCTAACAAAAAAACTAAATCAATGACTTCTGCTATATGTTTCATTTTTATTTATATTTATCTTGATCTTATGTATACAAGTCATATACTAGTTGATTCAGAATGAAATTTACCACTAATTCTTGCTATATTTCCTCGACTATTATTTTTTGAAATCATGTTATATGTCGACGAAGTTGAGTCTAATAACAGCAACATCGTTAGCCTTCGAAAAATGACGTATCCTAAATTTTTACATATTATTCCTACCTATCTTATTGCCAGGAGCTTAAATCGTGCACCATTAGATTCAGGCTGAAAATTTCCACCTTCTGCAGAAACAGATTTTTTATTAAATACAGAGAAACGATTTTTCGAGTCGTGAAATTTAAGTTTAATCATTAGGTCGATAGTTGATCAGAAATTAGAATTTTCTAAATGGATTCAACTTTAATGATAAATAACACCTCTTCTAAGCAATTATTCGAAGAACGGTTTGTAAGAGATAGTATCAAATTTAACTCTTAATAAATTAATGTCTGATTTGTATACATAAAAAGATGACAAACGCAAATAAAAGCGCCATCTTTAGGAGATTTCTAACATCAAAGTTGTCTACATAATTAGTCTACATAATCAACTTTCACGACTCGTCAAATCACTACTAATGGCTTAATAGAACTATGGGCTTAATAGAAAAACTTCTCCTGGAGAATGTGGAAAATTTCACCTTGAATAAAGAGAATAAAGAGAGATGTAAAATTACCAGAAACAAGGAAAATGTGAATAAAAATGGAATAAATGGAATGACATGTCATGTTTCGGAGACCGACGATTTTGTTGTTATTAAGCTCAACTTTACTTTCATATTACATGATTTCTAAGCAATTTATAAAAAAAAAACTTAAAAAAAAAAATGTCTTTTTGGTCCTGAGACCTGGCCATCGACTATACTGGTCCTTCAGCCTGGATTTACATTTTTTTATTGGTTCTAATGTATTCTTATTTTACATGTTATTATTGTGATTGTGATTTTGTGTGTATTTGATGTTATGGGTTGCGCACATTCTGCGATTGATGATTTGGAGTGTGATTGTTGAAGAGTGGTCGATCTCTTGATGTGTGGTTTATAGGTGTGGATTAATGTGAATTGTAATTGTGAATAATTGTGAATAATGGGAGCCCACCCCGGGGATTCGAACCCCGACCGACTGCGTGGTAAGCCGAAGCACTACCGACTGTGCTGCCCAGGTGAGCTAAAAAAAACTATTTTAAGCATTAGTGGTAAATTTTATTCTGAATGGACTGAATTGGATTAAATTTAAATAAAAGCGAAATCTTGAGTAGTAGTTATTTCTAGATTTCCTTCTGGCAGCGAAAATATCGTCGTTATTAGATTTAATTTATATCAGTTATAATATAATTTCAAAGTACGTAAACGAAAAAATGTTGCAGGAGATTGCACACTGAATCGAATATTGCAAACCTTATAATCATGGGATTATATGAAATATGAATAAAAAATTAAAATTAAAATCTATTTTCGGAAAACACGATTTATTTTGCACCACAGATTTAACAATGATTAAATTATCTGTAGTACACAACTGGCATAGCAAAAGTAATTACGTTTAATGGAGAATCGATTACTATAAAAATGAGTATTTTAGGTTATATAAATTAGCAAATATTTTAGCACAAAGTTTGAATTTCACATTTAAGTTCCACTTTTTGCAACTGCGCGATACAGTCCGCGTCAAGTCTTCTTAATTAAAGATGAATTTTACTTACATTACTTACCATTTACTTAAACTTGTACCAAAAGAAAGCATAAAGCAATAGGAACTTACTTTCAGTGAAAAAAATCAAAGTATTTGCTTTAAGAAATGTAAATGTAATTACAGGAAAAAAAGATATATTATAACTTTTTCTATGAGGATTGAAATAATGTATTTTCTTCAATTTCGTGGCTTATAATTCTAATTAAAGGGCTGCGCACGTACGAAATCAAAAAACATCGTGGGGCCCATGTTACCCACGCTGGACGAGTCTTTCTTGCCGAGGGTAACTAGCCGCCAACATTATTGAAGTTTTCTTTACTTCGCTCATTTCTCGACACGGTCTTGCGGTTTTGCGATCGCACGAACATGGAGGGGCCCTCTCATGAATTCGTTCTGATGTAACCCACACAGTGGCGCAAGTAATATAACGAGAAACGTGCCCGTGCCGGCGTCGGGGGAATTCGAACGCGCATCTTCGACTCAAATAACAAACATTGTGCCTGCCAGCCTGCGCGGCGGCGGCGCCGACGGCAGCGGTGGCGGCGCACAAGCATTGCGCCCGAATATAGATTCACCGCGCTTTTCTACATCTTTCTTGCCAGCCGGTCGGGCGAACTTATTCGACGAGCTGAGTAAACATGTGTTTGTTTGCATAACGGAAATCGAAGCGAGATGCCTTCCATCTGCGGCACCGAAACCAGGAATCCGCTCGTCGCGGCCACTAAAATTTAGCAGAAATGGAATAAACTTGACTGGGTGCGCGTAAAAATATGCATTTTTAGTGGTTGCGAACAATACGAACTGATTTCATCGCAGAATTTATTATTGACATGATTACGAACGCTGTTTGCACATAATTTTCATGTCAAAACATTGCAGGACTTTTTCCTCGAGTCATTCTTCTGCAAACGCCGCCGTCCTTAGTAAATTACTGTCAGATGAATCTACTCGTTCACACTTCCCCCCTTGACACTTGGTTAAGTGCTGCGTTTCGCCTGAATGACATACTCTTGCGTACATACAGTGCGTACCTTTGTCGCACCTATAATTTCGTTGATGTATTGCCTGGCATTAACTTAAGTACGTACGTTTTATAGTTATTAAAAGCGTCGACAGGCATACATCAACAATGAGACATCCTCGAGGAGAGCTTAAGAGTATATGCAGAAACGTGGAGGCATCTACTGGCGTGTGATTAACGTAACTTTCAAGTAACCAAAGAATATTGTTCGGTTCTACTCGTAGATCCGGGTCGAAGGACAATGTAAGATTTTGTATGACGTTTTTGTTAATTAGTGAGGACTGAATGCTTTATTGATGTTTTATTGCACAGGTCCATGTTTCGTTTTAATAATTAAATCTTCTCATGCTTCAATAAATTAAAAAAAAAAAACTGGACTTACAAATAACCAAAACTCGTGTAATTTTCTTCATAGTATTAAATGCTATACATCCAAATAAAGCACAAGAAACTAGCTTTCTTCCTGTGTGTTAACCTTAATCCTAAGTACAATCATGTTCGTGTAGGAACCTAATTACTAAAACTTCTCATTATTCTCGATACTTCCATAATATTAAATCTCTCAAAATATTGAATACTTAAAAAGCGCGCTATTTTTTCTCCTGGTGTTTTAAATATGAACAACTATGTTTGATGTTATCAAATGAGCAAACAGGAAAGCCACCATTGTTTTATCGTAATTAGAACCGCCTTTGGCAGGCGATTTTCAACTTAACATGAACTTAATCAAAGGCTTTTGAATGTTCGAACAGTTACAAGATTGCGGCAGATTAAAATCGCTTTAAAGCGATTTCTTTGCATTCCGCGCGGCTGCGTCCAAGCGGCCCGCATTCGATCATCAGATTGCCAAACATTCGAATTTTCGGTTCATTGCGCGATTCTTTATTATCGATATTTTTCTTCGCCAGCGTTGCTTCTTCTTGCACTTTTCCAACGTTGACAGGCTATTATCGCAAACGTCTCACAGTCTGGTAGAATACGTAAGTAAAATAAAGATGAATTAGATCTGCATTAGTTGCAGCGCTTTTTTAAAACTAAGCGTCAATGTTGAAATCGGCAAATATGCTATTTATATTCCATTTCAGGCGAATTTCGCTTTTCCGGCGGCGCTAGGGCGCGGCGTGTCGTTGGCAAGTTTCGAATATTTGGAGCGTACATACTCACGCACGGGGGGCCTAGAATGTTCGTTTCAGATATTGATCAAGTTTTTCCCCAATGCGGTTCTCTGAACGCGCGCGCGACTGAAGATTAGATATTCCGCCTTTGCCTTTGATCAACTACCACCCAGATGGATACCTAATTTCCAGCATGATTTTCCGTCGGAAACTTTATCGCCAACAGATTCGGGGAAACTACGGATTGTTTACACACGCCATACGCGAGTTTCAACAAATTTGGATTTTAAGCAAATTGCGCAACCGTGGTTGCTTGCTGTCTTGCCGAAGCCCTCAATAAGAAAAAGTTTAAGTCGAAACGGGACGACCGAACAAAGAATTTAATTGGATACGCGAGCTCCACTTTAATTACAGCCCAGCTGGCCTGAGGATCGGAGGCTGGGTGCGGTGGTGGCGGCTTCCTTTCTCAGATCATCCGGGGTTGCTGCTCGCTTCGTCATCATCATCATCCTTTTCGCTTTCGTCGTGATAACAAACAATTTGATCTTTTTCTAAAGCTAACAAGATGTGAGCGCCTGCCTTATATGAGCTACTGAGTTTGAGCCGTTGGCAGTCAGGACGACGACTCCAACCAACTTCGCGAAGATGCGACCCTTTATAATAAAGCGCTCTTCAAATATTTGTAGCGGATTTAATTCAGGAAAGGAGCACTTTTTGTGTTCCTTGTGCGCTTAAACAAGATCGACTAACAACCAAAAGCAAATTTTGAACATTATCTTGAATATTTGATTGCCACTTTTTGTAATTATCATAACACTTAAATATTTAATAGTATATTGAGTAATTTATTTTTGGAACAAGATCAAAGTTTAAATCACAACAATAAAGTGGAATAGTGAGGGAATATTCCTTTCTATGATAGTTAGTTCAAAATATCCGGAGGACGTTTCTTTTTTTAGAAAGGCAATTTGTTTTCATTTGCTTCTGACTATTATTGCAATTGAAGTTCTTCCGTTCTTATGCGACAAACGGTGGTAGGTGGGTAACAATGAGCTGTGGTTGTTGGAGCATAAAATATTTTTTCCTCTCGTACAATTCAACGTAATGCTGCTTCTTATAATTTCAGCTCTTTCATGGTTTCTTTTCATCATTGACTTTTTAGCCCCCTATATTTTGCCACACTAGGTAGCACATTCAAGCCATGTAAGGTAACGCAAAGCGGGGCCAAGTAAGCGAGATGGAATCGAAAGCGGCCCCCATCATTGAACGGAGGAACTCATTAAGTGGTTTCCCCGGGTAACGGTTGTCAGGAGGCCCATTCAACGCAGTGAGTCGATGTGAAACATCCAGCGCCGCCCGCCGCCGCCGCCGGCCTGCGATGACAAAATAAAAACATACTTGATTTCGAAAGGCGCCCTGCCTGCATTGACGTTCTTTAATATTTTCCAATTCACCGACCTCTGCTGCGCGAATCTCGAACACCGAGTTTATTACATCAATACGACCAATTACTCTGTAAATATTCGAATAATATATTTCCAAGCGAATACGTTTATAATTTAAAAATGGTTAAATTCGGGATGTGGTCATTCGGGAGGCTGCGATGCCAAGACGCCGTCAACGCTCTGTGTCTATTGATCCCTTCTCACCGCACATTGCCATAGCCGCCAGCATCACGCGCTCTCACACCCCCCCAGTGAACAGCCGCCACCCACGTGCCAAATTCGGTAGCGCCAGCGACCAGAATGCGGTGGCGCTCTGCGTTTTCACCGCGCTCGTTGTCGCTGATACGACAGCTGTCAGTTGCATGCTCGGTCGAGCTGCGAATAATGGCGACACATGTAGCCTCGAACCACCTCAGCAAAACCACCCAGGGAACCCACCCACCTCCTCAAACCTACCCACCCCCTCACCGAACACAGCCCTCGTCCACACCCCCTCCCCCAAGTCCACGACATCTCTTCTCGCACAAGCGCCTTCAATTTCTACATACACCATCTGTCTATGGTCATGTTCGAACTTACGTGAGCACTTATTCGTTCAACTTTCGGCTCCCGGAAAGGGATCCATCTCAGGGAAATATGTACGTGGGGATGCCAAAACGAATAATACGAGATGTCATCCAACACGAAAATAATGCTGTGTGACTGTGTGAAAGTTTTATGAGGTGAATATACGAAACTCTCACCTGAATTCTCCCCCAGCACGAACGAGTGGAACAAAAATTGCTACCTCATGCCGGAGATGTGCTGCTGAACCAACAGAATTGCATGAGGTTTGGCTGAAAGTTGGTTAAAATGTATATATGCGTAGATGATATAGACAAACACGTTCGGTCACATTTGTCACGCTTCGCCTGCTCCCCAGAAAATCATCTTTTTATGTCATTTTCGCCTGTTACAATTTTTATAACATGCTCTAACATTCTCCCATATAAATGACGCACTCGTCGTCGCTTTTTTGTTTTCAATTGTAAGCACATTTATACAATGTGTAGATCTACTCCCAGTGCGGGTTCGCGGTTAGTTGGTTTACCGAAAGCAACTTAGTTAATTCCCGTATTTGGTATTCAAACCATGCGGTCATTTAATTCCACCAAAGTGCGTTGTTAAACAGCTTGCGACCACTGGAGTCATTCAGCACGCACGACCGACTGTGCTATGGCTGGCCAGTCCCACTCGGCGCAGGATCGCGTGCAATATGCTTCCGCGTATCTGGATACCTGCCAATTATGGTGTTGCATGTGTAATATTTTCACCAGGGAGCCACCGGCATGGCATACACGCCCGACACGAACCGGCGCGATTACGCCAAACGACAGAAGTGCAGGAACATGAGCCAGGCCGCAGTGGAATCAACGGAACGACCACCAGTTGCTACTTAACCGCGATATTTCCTGTTGCTTTGGCGGTGGCAGGCCTGCAAGAAAACACTGAATGTCGGCCTGTTGCATTCCAAACTATTTCCCGGTGTTTTGTTTTCGCTGGCTTGAACTGGGGCCAAAACAAAACAAGGCCCAACAAAACACTAAATCAACAGACGCGCCAATATTCAGTCCTTTCGCGATGGCTTGTGAGCAGCTAGGCACCGAAAAAACACAATGCGTTAGAAGATTAATTTTTGCATGGCCCAGCACTTGGGTGCTGCGTAAATCAAATTTGCTTACAATTTAAATTCTTCATTTTGAGTTTTAGCTCGTTTAATGATTAATAGCATCCTGATTGTTTTTTAATGCCAGAAAAAGAATTGGCCGCATTAGGGGTATATGCGCACCGGAATGATTTATTATTTCCGTCCAAATTGAGTATGCGCACAGCCCCTGCCTGCATCTCTCACAGTCTCCCGTTCGCTGCTACCTCCTGCTACGCATACAGTGAAATCGATTAGTTCAAATAATTCGACAATTAATTTGTCCCCGAAATCGGCCAAAAGCGATCGAATGCAAAACGTACAAAGCGTCTTCGAAGGGTAATAAATAACTTCGACCACTTGTTAGCTCTTGTGTCAGAGTTCACCAAATAGAAAGATCCCCAGACTTAATTTAATGTAAACCCTACTAAATAATGGAAAAAATAACGGAGACATGCTATGCTTCCTTATATGAAATAAATAATTAATTCATGTGACTCGTTGTCGTGAGTTCTCTAGGAGTTGAATAAAAAATAACGCAAGTGATATGAATGAGAGGTGACACGTTGAAAGAAACTACACAGCATCACGTTAATCTATACGGCAGCAGACTTATCTTTAATTCAGGAAGACGTTATTACGCGTATAAGCTCGTTGCAGGCAAGGCCGCTCGTCTGAATCCCTTGATAGTCTTCTCGTGCACGAAAGCATCTACAGCACTTTGTTTTCCAGCATTTCGAACTTGGCACTAAAACTATTACGGTGTAATATTACTTTTTCTTTATATGCATTTATATTTAATGTCTGCGTAAGTAAGTCTGACTGGATGTGATAATTTTCCTATAACAAGTTGTAACAGGTTTCAGTGGCTTTTGAGGATAGGCTTTTCTTTGAACTCCATTTATCTTGTCCTCTGCCATGTGCAGGCATGCCATGGTAAGCGAGGATGAGGGAATGAGACCCCTGGGGTGGAGGAAGCGGCAAGGAGGAAACAGGTTGACCTATTTCAAAGGAATAAAAGGTCAGAACCATTCCGGTATTAGGGAAGTATCCTTAATTTCACCGTCTTTACAAATATCGAAATGCTGGATTGTATTTGAGAGAATATGTAGCAGGAATGGAATAATTGTGAGGATACTTGACTGATGGAGGCATGTATTTTTGATAATGGACATTTGTACATCCTGTGAGAGTTTCATGGATCGTAAACGATTCATAATCGCATCGTAACCGATCTGTCGCGTCGCCTCCCTTTGCGCCTATTGCGTTTTATTTTTATATTTTATGCTATCGATTTCGTGTTAGCACCGCAGAGTTTTATGACAAAGGACGGTGAGTTCAAGCTCACGCGACCAGCTCAAGCTTCACGTCTCTAAGCTGCACTTCGTATAATGCGCACATTGAATTTATTGCTGGCGTTTTTCCTTGCCTCCACTCCTTCGTGTTGTGTTTTTAGCTTATTTTTATCTTTCGTTTTCAGTTTTTGCTAAAATAACTCGCTCGAGGTGGAATGTGCAGCATATCTCTCTTTCCCTCCTTGAACCCAGGCGGTCGGATAGCAGATCTCTCGCTCTACGTGTGCATTCGGGATTGGCACGTGTGTATGTGTGTCGGTTGGTGTTGCTGGCGGTGGTGGTGGCTTTTGTTCGGGGTCGTTCAACAGGTGAAACGCGTTGCCACCGCAGGGCGCGAGCGCCTGGCCCAAGGGAACGCTTTGCAGACGAGCCGTGGTAATGCATAAGTGATGACAGTCGCTGTGCTTAAAGCGTACCTCTCAAAGCTATCAAGAAGCTTGGTCGGTGAGGGGGTGGCTGTGGGGTCGCAGTTTCATTCAAACGCAAAGATGGTCATTTTGATGGGCAACTATGGCTAGTACGACCACTTTATTTCAGAGGCGTGTGCTCGCTGAGAAATAACTTGGGGATATTAGGTTTTCAAGACGTTCTAGAGGACGGCCACGTTGGGTGAATACAAATGGCAGATGGGAGGCTTCGAGTGGATGTGCACGGATTTATAGTGCAACGTGCTCGGAGTTACCAACAACACGACCAAACCTGATGACTTAAAAAAGATCACCATGGACACGAGAGAAACGACACAACGTCAACATGTCGGTCGTCGGTCGCGACGGATGGTGATGATAATCGTTTAAAAACTTTACGAGTCTGTCATTGCAGTGAAATACTATATCAAATCAAAATAAATTTTGAACGCATGCGAGTGGATAAACAAACTTTAAAAGTAGCTCCCGACGATGTGCTCCAAACTTGCTGCCGGCTTCAAACTTTGTTCCATGTCCAACGCCAGCCACTATGAGAAAATTGGTGTTTGCTTAAAACCTTGAAATATATTAAGGACCCCACTACACTTCACTGTTTTACCGGTGTTGCCATTAATGCCAAGCTAACGTTTTAGCAGACTTTAACGTCTCATTCCCGGGCGTAAACAATTTCGTTAATTAAATCGGCAGCGATGCGAGTGCCGCTTTCAGTTTCCCAACCTATATATGCCTGGAAACTCCCCAATGCTTTAAAATAAAGCTGAAAAAGTGCGATATTGAGATTGGCGTCCTGGAAAAATGACATTTAATATCCCACCATAAAAACACCACTCGCTATCCTGGATGTTACGTCTACAGACGTTAATTAAATGTAATTACACTATATTTCTTTTCGATATTGCTACGTTAAATAGAAAATACAAGCATGTAAAGTACTGACCATTATGTGCGGCGCTGTCCACACTTTAAAAAGTTATTCATAATGAATTTTCCGCAGCCGCCTGGTGTAATGTTGCGTCGCCCACAGCAGCGTAACTGCATTAAGGGCAGCGTACTTTCAGTTAATAGGACGTAGCTCCTCGGTAATGGACTTCATTGTGTGACCAATTCCCCTCTGCTGGTGCACGCAGACTCGTTGAAAATTTATCAAAACCCATTTAGTCTAAACACGAATTATGAATTTCCGAGGACGACTATATTGTTCTCCAACCATCACGTGAACTGTGGCAAAAATTGAGCAAAAACCCAACGCTCAAAGGACGGGTTCGCGTTGAAAGGATGTTGAACTGAAAGCGAAAATGTGCAAAACGTAGTTTTATAAATTGCGAGGCCAATTAAAACCGGCGGGAATGTTTTATCACTACTATAAAGTAATTTCACGCGCGCATATACTCTAATTTTCCAACGCTTTCACTCCCCCTTGAGAGAGCTTCCCTTCTTGTTGGTTTCCACCGTAGGAAGAGTTTGCGCGTATTCTTGTGCATTTTGGGCCGGCCTTTCCCTTTTCCGCCGTGCGCACCACCCAATTCCAGTCTACGGCAATTTATCTTACTTGATTAGTTTTTCTTGGATTAATTGCGCCAATTGTTTTTCTCATTTTACCTTTGAATATTGCAATCTCAATAGCTTGGTGGACTATTCGGAAGCTGAAAAATTCAAGTTTAATGCTATATCTACGAAATTTTGATCTTGAATATTTAATACAATTTTTCGTTTCGCATTTTGCGTTTAATGAATGTGTGGGGTTTTCCAGCTTGTTGTTGGTTGTCGCTGGATAAAACGTGTAGTTATGCAGCGGCTATTCATCGCAACGTTGCCGCCGTGCGGAAAACCAGAGGGGGTGCTTCATTGTGGAAACTTAAAGTTGGTGGCGGCAGGGCTGTTGTTCCAGGAACGCGAAGGGATGCTGGATGTCGACGCGTCTCAGGCTACGAGGACCCGAACACGATGCGAGGAACGTGAGCGCACGACCGAACTTAAGCACCCGTCTTAACTCACAAACTATCAGGCAGTGGAACCGCTCGCTTACCAGCCCTTTACTGCCGCAACTACAATGGATACATAATAGTATATATAATAATTATCCTTAATGGTCATAAATTTCGCATTAATTCAGCCGCACGACTTAAAAGTTCGCTAATATACTGTTGCGTGACATGCGCCAGCCCGTGCGGAAAGTTTAAGCGGCAGTTTACAGCCGCTAAAGTGTAATATGCGACGCGCACATGACTAGCAAATTCCGTGCTTTCTTTGCGTCGGGAAATTTCACAATTTCAAATTTCCGTTGTAATATGGGGCATTTTTGCGGTGTGCGAGAGCTAGACGCTGGTTGATATTGCTTATCGATTCGGGCGGGCGCATGTATCGCTTCCAGGGAATGCTGTAATATTCGGTAAATCTTTGATCAGATTCCGCGCACGGCCGCATGCATGACTTGCGGCCAACTCTCAAGATGCAGTGCGAGCGAGACGCAGCATCACAACTTCGTTCCATCGTTATAATTTAGTTCCGTTTGAAAAGTTCCCGCAGTTTCTGCCTGCATGCGAGTTATGCAAGCAAGGCGTGTCCTCAGTTTTTGGAGGTGCGTACATGCATGTAATGTGTGTGCCTTCCGTCGTGCAAATTTAACTGCGGGGAAAATGACTGCTGAAAACGAGTTTGTTGCTTTTTTCTCTCTCTTACATTGGCTACGCCTGCATGATGGAAATATGAATAATGAATATTACAATTCATTAGCCGAAGATGAAGATTGATCGTACACCTGAACGAATTTTGGGGTGATTTATTTGGAAAATTAGATATCCAGTTGGAAATACGGGAATATGAAAAACGCCTGCAGTATTTTAGCACGCCACACAATCTTTCTCTTATTAGGTAGGGACTTTGACAAGAATAGTGCCCATGAACTGGAGGAAAATATGGTGGTTACCTCGAACTAATACCCGGACCGTTTCTACGGAGGGGTAATTTTTATGTAATTTAATAAATTTCTGAGCGCATTCTCAAGCGTGAAAAATCTCAAGAATTTTCAAAGGCACTAAGAACGTTTAATACCGGGCATCTTAGCGTTCAAAACCCCACAAGAAAAATTGAGAAGAAAAAACATCTGAAGAATTCATGCTAGCATATTTTCATTCTTAATGTTTTTCAGTCTTAGTAGAAAATCATAAAATGACACGCTCTGAAGCGTTATTTTGAAGTTTATTAAAGTTACACTGCGTATAATGCAGCTAGGGATGTCAACTTTTCTCGAAGTATCGATACTTTTTGGTATCGATATTTTTGAAACTTCGATGCTTTCTATACCAAAGTATCGAAGAAAAGTATCGATACTTATTGGTATCGAAGATACACATTGACGCCATCTGTTAATGTATTTTCAAATTATTTTTTACTTGTTACAGTAATCTTCCAGTATATTATCCAGTATATTATATTAATGATTCTGATGTTACTACTTGGGAGTTACATTTTGAGAATGAAAAATATCCTAATATCCTAATCTTCTTCTTCTTTGTCGCGGTTCGGCCATCGTGAACCACGCGGAATATCATTTTATATGCTTCTTCTTTCTTGCCAATATAGCTTCATTTTTTCGGAGTGCTCTTTCTTCCATTCATTTGTCCATTTCCTGCTTGTTACCTTCGCTTTATCATCTGGCTATCGAAAGTTCTTTATTGCCATTCGATATTTATCTCTGTCGTGGCAATCTTCAGTTGTCAGTTTGAACCAGGCTA
>JAODAC010000008.1:1834719-1846046 GCA_027575185.1 Mimaenictus wilsoni | reverse complement strand
CTAGGCGAATACTTTCGGTTCAAAAATTAGTACTTTCCAATGTAATTCCCCATTTAAAAAGTTGTGCTAGCCCTATTTTTTGTGCTAAGATCACAGCGGTCCATGCATGTTGTTTGTATTTGATATTAATTTGTTTTTCTTTTTCTTTTTTACATGTTCTTTCCATCTTGACTTTGCATCTAATATCATGCCTAAGTATTTAACTGAGTAACTATGTAGTCCCATTTAAGACTAGGTTTGATGGGTCTCTCAAATGCTTCTTAGTGAAGTTAACAGGAGTAGATTTTGTCTCATTTAATTTAATTTTACATTCTTTGGTCCAGTTACCTATTTGGTCGCACGCTCTTTGCAAGTGTTTTGTTGCTGTTTGAGTATCCTCACCTCTAGCTATGACCACTGTGTCGTCGGCGAAGGTGGTTTGACGGGTGCTGTATTTAGTAGATTACTTCTTTCTTTGATGCTAGAGAAAGCTACCTCAACTTCAACCCAGAATGACCGATTATTAAGATAGGATTTTAATAGGGTTCCGTAGTGTTTTGCTTGAGTTTTATTTAATTTATAAATTAAGCCGTCATTCTATACCTTATCGAATGCCTGGGCCACATCGAGGAACAGTACGGAACAGATTTCTTTGGACTCTGGCGATTTTTCTATCATTTCCACAATTCTATGGACTTGATCAATTGTCGAGTGATTTTTCCAGAATCCGAACTGGTGTTTTGGAATTATATTATCCTGTTCTATTATTGGGTGTAGCTTTGTTAGTAGCAGTTTTTCAAAGACTTTCGAAACAGTAGGCAGAATTGTTATTGGCCTGTGTGATGCAACTTCGTGTGGTGATTTTCCTGCCTACGGAAACATTATTACTTCCGCAACTTTCTAGCATAATGGCACATATTTTAGTCGAAAAGCTGCATTGATGAGGTTATACCTTTCGTGGTAGCGCTTTTAAAACTTGTGTTGTGATTATGTCATGCTCCGGTGCTTTCTTTTGTTTAAGATTTTGGATCATGGCACTCACTTCTTTGGGTGTGACAGGCGGATATTGGTTGCTCATTATTAATATTGCTGGCCATAATTCTTAGTAAAGCTCTGTTAGTTTCATTCGGCTTGAGAGTTTTCTCCAGGTAATCTGCAAGTACTTGGGCTTTGTCCAGGTTGTTTTTTGCCTACATACCATTTATCGTACATAAGGAGGAGTGATTTTTGTTGTTTTTTTTTTATTTGCTAATTTGACTTCACATCGAATGGTTAGATTGTTGGCAGGGTGTGAGATTCTTTAAGTATCTGGATTTTTTGACGTTCTGGATTTCGCGATTTTGGGAAATTGATATTACATTTCATGTATTAGATACGTTTAAAAATGCAGCATTCATAAAATGTGCATGATGCCGAATCAATTGGAGCTTTAAATATTTGTATGATAAATAATATGTAGCACCTTAGACAAATGGCCACTAATAACTATGCATATCCTTTTTATATTATATTATTGTTGTTGCGGCCCGCGGCCGTAAGGTCAATAGACTAATGCGCTGACAACTGTATATGTCGCGAACCAACGTCGGCGGCCCTGGTTGATGGCGCGGTGAACGCACCGGGTTCTGATCAGGGATGTATTTGCGACGGAAGAGAAAGGGGACGTGTACTGAGTGGCGATCCTTGGTGATAGCGCGGTAAACGCACTGGGCCTACATACAGTCCTTAAACGTCCAGAATCAGAAGAAATCAGGCCGACAGCTACCAGCTGCCTGTGTTGCGTGTTTAGGAAGGTTAAGATAAGAAGAGGCTCATTCGGCGTTCGGATAGCAACTGATTTTATTAAGTAAAAATCTAAACCTGGAAGCCAGTGCGGACCGCCCACACACAACCCTCCTTGCGGTACCACCACTTCCTTTACATTGCTCTTATATCTAGGTGGTGAGGCTGATCCCGCCCTCGCCAGCGCATTGCTATGCATGCAGACAGACCCTGTCTTACGGTGACTCTCTCTCTCTCTCTCTCTCTCTCTCTCTCTGCGGGTGTGTACGATCTCTGGAGGTATCTAGGCGTGCAGGCGTACATAGCATAAGGTACACTCGCTCATGGACCACCCGGAAAGGGCGACAAAAACCAGACGTATGCCAGGCGCCAACCCGTCGCAACCACTTCTACAATCTCTGGGTGTCTTGTGTTTATCGTATTCGTATATTTATTTAATTCTTAATGGCCCAGAGATTATCGGAGTGTGATGAATTCCTCCGCTTGACATATTTGGAATTACTTAACTCTAGACTAAACCGCTTGGCGACATACATAAAAAATATGGAAAATTCCACCTAAGACGTACCGAATCATGCAATATTAAAACTTAGGTTATGGCCTTATCAGTGGCTTGGTGATGGAGACTTCCCAGAGCCATCGGTTCGCAACAGTATACCTTTGGGGAGGTGATGGGTGCCGGTTGATTATGGGTGATTGAGTATTGTGTTGATTTATGTACACAGTTTATTCACAGAAGGATACGAAAAGGTTACAAACACACAACAAAGAATACAGTACAAATCGCGAGGTCGCAGAAGAGATGTTGTCGGTACGACAACAGAATATTAAGTCCCGAGACTAGGAAACGAAAAGCACAGTGTAATCTCGGGTGTAGAAAAGGTCGGTCCAGTTAGAAGAAATTGGCGGCCGAAAGAAGTGCATGCAACGATTAGTTTGGGTTGGCTTAGGATGAACATTTGGTTACTGGGAATTTTGGAGAAACAGATGTGGGAATAGAGGTATAGAAAAGTAGTTGAAGCAATGTAAATACTAAATCTAAAGCATGCCAAGATGTGGCGGGAAACGCCACACCTTAATTTATTTGTGACTTAACTTTTTTTCTTTGGACAAACGTCTCACCATTGCTAATAATCCCGTTAAAGGAATTTATTTCTATATATGTACTCTACACCTACAATGTTTTATGCAAATCTGAGACGGACAATTGAGATACCCTTGTAAGAACACAAAAGTAGCCGAAATCCATGTTACAGGAATTCTCAGAATGTACTTTTTGAATAAATTATAAATAAGGTTAATGCACTTCATTGGCAAGAATTTAACCATTCAATCATTTGGTGTATCCCTTCATAACCATCACAATGCTTCATAACCACTGGCGATAAAGTTATTCAGTTACAAACATTGGTATGTGTATATGAATGGGTGAGAACTTAATTATACACCTGAGGGGGAAGTCAGCACAATTCCACTTGTCATCATAGTTAACATTAACACTTTGCTCACATAGTTCAACCCGTCTCCTCCAGCAAATGTGGCACGTTCGTAATATTTCACATTGTTGACATACTTTACCTTCATACATATGATGTATGATGCCTTACAATTACATCAAATTAAGTGTAGGGGGTCGGTTATCATTTAGTTAATGAAATTTTTGGAATTTTTGTTTATCTGATAGCGAACGCCTGTTTTATACAGGAAGCTAGGAAGTTTATCAAACTCCAGCAAGATTCAAACCTGTTAGAGTTGTGTAAACGAATGGGGGCGGCTATAAAACATCCCCGTGCACATCACTTTAATGCCTTCATCTATTTATCATTCGATAGCGAGCCTTCCACAGCGCCCGGAGAGCTTTAAAAGCGCTTTGTACGTGGATCTCGTGCGCAGTAAATTATAAAACTTTAAATAAGAACAAATTGTGCAGTTACGTAATGCATAAATTGCCGGCGATATGTCAGGTGGGTTAATTTATTATTACTGCAAGTATTTTTCCACTGTTTGCTGTTTGTTTTGATTAAGTTTGATGATTGCGAGTTTGTCGACGTGGTAATACAGTTACCAGCGATGGTTAAAGGCAAATACCATTTCGATAATTACATGGCGCACATCAACATTCCTGTCTTTTAATTAAAATCGATCAATGAACCGTGTTGGTATTTGCTTGCCGATTGTATGGCCTTTTTGGAGGGGTATACTGATGGGGGGTGTATGCACCCACCCATCAACCTAATCACAGGGCGTTGTTAGTCAAGCAATATTTGAAAAAGATTCTTTAAATATTTAATCTGACTTTATTGCTTTCACCAAACTGTTACAGCAAATCAATCACCAAAAAAGTGTATAGATTTTGATCGGGAGGGATTTGAGTATGGACGATGTTCATATCTCGAGTGATATTACAAAATTAATTATACCTTCAAGTGTACGTCATTAAATTGGGTTGGGCTGGGTTTGGCAATCGATGTGGGCATCCACACTCTCCCGAACGCTCCCTCACCTCCTCCACCAAAACTAAAACCCAACCACGCGTATCCGTTCAGTCGGTGCTCATTATTGCTGGATTACAGTTCATTAGTTGACCGGATCAAACTTTGGAAGCGCTGCGTGAACACATGTGTGACATGCGTATGTGTGAACGTGCGCGTATGTGAATGAGAGTATATGTGGGCGAGAGTTGGTCCTTCGTCGTCCTGCATGCGTTTTGCACCCAGTTTGGGGGGGGGGGGGGGGCTCCCGCCTGCTTCCGCCCCTTCCTCGGTCCGCCGACACCCCGAGCGGTGTATGCCCATAACGCATTGACAGCCTTCCGAAATCGCAGCACAGCTTTCGCAATCGCGCGCCGAGCGGAGAATTGATGGCCACTGCTCACCGAGCCGTGCACTTGTTTATTACATTTACATGAAAGCGATTTCACGGTACGTGTGGTCGCGTCCCGGTACCGCTCACTGCACCCGCTTACATACACATACACCCACATACTCTACTGCCATGCTCGCACAAGCCAAACGCACAGGCGTACTCGCGGTCAAACGAAACCATATTCATATGTGTAACAATTATTGCAATGGCGAGTCTGCAAATGGGCAACCGGCATTGTCGGAGTGCATCCAATTAAAACGCAGCAGGGAAACGGCTGGAGGGAATTTCGGTCGGCCCGCTCTAGTCTTCATTGCATGCCGAGTTTAATTTGACTCTGACCACACAATCAATACAATTAAATTTATTAAATTGTCGATTCAATATAGTTACAGGTTACAATTAAGGTTCTCTGACTTGGGAACTTGAATCTTTGTGACTGAATAATTTTGAATTGTTTCGGATTAATGTGGAGTTCGGGTCGGACCACCTGTTGAGAGACTTATTTTTCTTTGATCACTATAGGTTTTACAATATAAACACAATCTTACTGGATAACAAACAGATATATCTCCATTTGTTAAATTTGTATGAATAACAGAAGGTGAACGAAAGATAATAAAGGTCCAGATGAGTTTAGGAATGTGACTTGACCTGAACGAACTTACTATCCAGTGGTCTGTACTTAAATAGGTCCATTATGGAACTGATTAAGCTAAAGCGTATTTGATTCTGAAACATACGTTTCCCAATTTCGTGGATTTGCTGGCTATTCTCAGTATCGTTATGAAATTGGTCCAATTGGTCTCTAAACTGCATCGTCGTCGTATCTGCTCGTGTCCATACCTCGGGTGGATGTTGTCCTGGCTTCGTTCGTTGGAACGCGGAGTGCTCGTAATGGAAAGGGGAAAAATAAGCCGCACGGAAGTGAAGTGGCGTTTTAGCGCAAAGCCCATTGTTCATCCGTTCGGAGAAAATCAATCGGAGACGCACGGCCCCAAACGCGTTCACCGCCACCACTGCAGCCGCCGTCGCTTCCGTCTCGCTCCAGTTGCGGCCAGCTCTCTGCGCGGATAGGAAATCTATTAGAAATCGTTAAATCCCGCTCGCTTCCTTCGCATCCATCCGCCATCCAATTTCGGTCGGTGTGGCATCGACATCGAAATCTCACACTCCGTGGGCCTGCCAACAAGGATATTCCGCATGGAATCCGCTCCTCTTTGGCGTACAACACGGACCTAACACGCTGGGGTCGCCGAATATGCCCTGCGACCCTTCGGTGTGAGAAATTCCTCTTGAACGCCTATCTGCTTTTTCATCCTCATCCCCAGCACCCCAATACCCCGCCAGCCAAGCCGGCACACCGACACCGAAAATGTCGCCCCGTGCGCGTGGCCAAACTTTTTGATGTCAATAATTAAAATCGGCGTCGTCCCTTTAAACTTACAACTAAAAGTCCTGGCTTCGACATTCGCTCCTCGGACGGGAGACGCAAGTTTTGAAACCCTGACGGACGAAAACAGGAAAACTCGAGTGTTTTGCCGACGCGTAACTTAATTCCATCGCAAATTGAATAAGGCGTCCCATTAAGGGGGTTGCTTGGAAATGAAGTGACCCTGTGGGTAAAATATTAAACATGCATGAGTCCTCGGTGCGCCTCCCCCGACGACACTTATGAATTCAGACCAACATTTTCGTCGGGTATCAAAATATCAAAATACATTCGTGTTCCCAGGAATGGAAAATGAAAATGTTAAACCAATATAAACACAATTTCCCTAGTGATTCTGGTTAATTCTCCGAAAATTGAGACTGGTTGAATGTTCATCATTATAGATGGATTTGCCCTCTAAACCTCGTTGGCATTACGGCCTTAACAGCGATGGGAGGACGTGTGCAAGAAAATAAATCATTTTTATTCGATGCAACAGATGAGATTGTTGCTTCTGACATTCGATGTGCCTACTGGCGTGCGTGCTTGCTTGCGGTCCTCCCAAATGCCTTGCAATGATAATCAATCAAGTGGAAGTCGGATCTGCGGTGGAATCTCACGATTGTAATCGCTCTCCGCTCAACCGGATTAATACTTGTTGCTATTTTTGGACTTGAGTGCTTTGGCGAATAGCATTCACTGAATATAATTAGTGCAAATGTCCCGTCACCGATCTCTGTGGATTGAAAGTAAATAGAATGGCTTGAATAGATATAAGCGTCATATTTAAACGTCCTTGTTATTTTGAGTCATTCCGTAGATGGAAAGCCCACAAACGCAAATATATCGATTAGCAGTCAGATACTGCTTGTTGTACATCCTTTGATCCATACACCGCCCAAGTATCAAGGCGGCACTCTGCTACAATGTGTTCCGAAATTCGGCGCGCCCTAATTGGCAATTACAGCAAAGTGATAGCCGTTTCATAGCTTGCCTAGAGCTTGCCACCAACCCACATGCGTGTGTATACACCAAACCCTCGCGCATCTACGATAGTCAATCATCAGCTGCGCTCAACATTGTTCGAACTGTGGGGATGTTTGGCGAATGCCACATCAACCAATATGTCAGCGTGAAGTAGGCGGTGGGCATGCTATTGATCTTGATATCGCTGAACTTTCCGTACCTGCTGTGGTAGCACCACGTTGCTTTGTTATGAGTTAATCCGCGAGTAAATCAAGCCCAAGTTATGCGCAAGACGGCGAACTTTGCCCGGCCATAAATTAGACAACATTATAATCTCTACAATTAGTTATCTTTATCGATCGCCAAACGTTGCGCTTTCAAGTTCCAACGATGGGGGGACGGGGAGCGAGCACAAGGAAACATTCGAAGCCGTTCACAGCCGACAAATGAAGACAATACTTTGAGGGAGAGTTTGGGGAAATGGGAAACTGTTTTGGGGTTAGCTGGATTTCGGAAACCAGTTTTGACAGCGTGTGAGTGCGTATAATGTGCTTTAATATGCGCCCGTTCTTCGTGTGTTCCAGGGAGCCTCTTCCAGCCTAGTGGTAAAGTTTGCAGATACCGAAAAGGAACGCCAACTGAGACGCATGCAGCAGATGGCCGGAAACATGAGTCTTCTCAACCCTTTCGTGTTCAACCAGTTTGGCGCCTACGGGGCTTATGCACAGGTAAATAATATTTACATCGCCCCCTCCCCCAACAAAAAATACATATGCTAATTTTTGCTGCTTGTGATCTACAGCAGCAGGCGGCCATCATGGCGGCTGCGACTGCCCAGGGCACGTACATCAATCCGATGGCGGCGCTGGCTACGCAAATTCCCCACGCCACCCTGAACGGCATGGCGAACTCGGTGGTACCGCCGACTTCAGGTAATTCGATTTAATTAAATGCACACCGCCCACTCCACCATCACCAGTGCTCGTAATACTCGTTATATTAATTAGTTGACGTGGCTCCGATTACCGCATGTGTTTGTGCCATTAAATTAAGTTGAACATTGACACAGAGAGCGTATTTGAGTAGATAAACATTAACAAATAATTAATAAGGATTGTCATGGCACTGTGTTGTTTATCTAACATTTCTTACTGACCACAAATTTCGAAAACGCCATAATTAATTGAGTGGATGCCATGTAGGTGCTGGCACAGGTCAACCGGTGAACGGTGCCATTCCGAGTCTGCCATCACCAACGATGCCGACATTCAACATGGCCGCACAAACCCCCAACGGGCAACCAGGTGGCACGGAGGCGGTCTACACGAACGGGATTCCGCAGACGTACCCAGCTCGTGAGTATCATGTACCCGTCCGGCAGGCAGGTTGATCTTCATATATTAGCAGTGATTATCTGGTGAATGATGAACATCAACCTGCCGAGATGCCCAACGTTGTCTTTGAGTGTGACAAGAATCGAACTCACTGAAATATAGATGCCCTTCATCTGTCCATTCCAGCACAAGGTTTACCCAACGGTGAGGCAGCTCTGCAACATGCGGCATATCCAGGAATGCAACCGTATCCCGGAGTTGGTAAGTCTAAACAAATTTCATCTCTGCATCCTAATTATTTCGTAGATTATCTATAGTTATGTTCAATTTAGTTATTTGTATAGCATTTAATTACAAATGTTTGCAATGTTTTGAATGGTTTTAATGTGCTTCTGTATTAACTGTGGTTTTACAGCACGTCGTAAATGTTTATTATAAGTTTGCGATTTGATTCTCACATCTATATTTTACATTTTATCCGGCGGCCGAAACTTCTTTCATCTTGTTTGGCCTTTTGATAATTGCCAATTATATTTCCAACATTTTAACTTCGTTAAAACAGGTCGAGTACTTTTTATGCTAAAAAATCCAATTTGTCAGCGATAAAAACAATGAAACACACTCGTTATTTCAATATTAAATTTTATCCTCCACGGTTGCCGCTAAAAACGAGCAAGTAATGTGCATGCAACTGTAGTGGAGCAGTAAATTCTCATCATGCGTTTGCATCCTGCACTATAAGTCATGCTGCAACAATACAAAGTAAAAATAATTGTTAAATTTCTATGCGAGCGCATAAAATATGCAACAAATTGCCACTCGCGAACGGCTGGGAAACAATAAAAATGAAAATATCACCCGAATACAACTACTATCATGGAGTTGAGTGCGCCGCAGTCTTCGTTTTGCGAAATGTGCATTTTTATTAGAACACAAAACGCAAAAAGAGGACAGATTTATGCCATTGACAATATTATTATTCGTCGCATACTTTGCCGGCAAATGGACGAAATAGCAAGTCCACGGTTGAAAGCACCGCTTTGTAATTCCCCATTTTATTTTGCATTCATCTGTGTAATTTCTTTTGGCACTGCAGCCGACACAGAACGAAAAAAGTGCATAAAATTATTCATCATGAATAATACATAGCGAAAACCTGAGCTCAAGTCTTACACATGTTGCAAAAAAAACAACAAAATAACGTTAAATACAGTTTTAAAAATATACTGTTACATTATATTGAAGAAAATCTGCGACCCTTACTTTACTTTATGTACTCTGCATATTGTAAATTAGATATACTTTATTTTCTTGCCTTTGTTGCGAATGTATTATTGTTGCTCTAATGTATTTCTAAAGCTTCCGTTTATGTTCAAATTTTGTTTGCTGCGTTCGTTTTTAATCAGCTTTGGAGAATTATTGTGCATGAATGCGAATTGCATTGATGGAGAGGTATGGGTGTGATTTGTTTATATTTGTCAGCAGCTTACCCCGCGGTATACGGACAGTTCCCACAGGCAATCCCCCAACCCATGTCGGCAGTCGCACCCGCTCAACGGGAAGGTAAGGCATTTGCATAAACAAATCCCCCAAACACCATTCCCCTAAAAGCGAAAACTCTTTTCCCCCCCGAAATTTGAAATTGAAAATTTCGAACAATACCAAACACCAGCACCACCCGTCTCTAAAAATTATCAGCAAATACCACTTAAAATGCAATTGAAACCAAACAACGTACGTGTTTTTGGGGGAGAGATTCAATGTGATATGCCTAGCAATTCGTAGCGATATTTGTGAAACTTGACAAAGATTGAGCAGGCTAGGTGATTAAATCTGCATCCAAAAACCCTACATACATTGCGTTTACTTGGATCGTTTCTCTCTGTATCTCTCTACCTGTTACTTGATGTGTAGGTGTACTTCATGCACTAGATGTGTGTTGTTTTAAAATTTTCTCTCTGGCATTGGCTATATATATATATATATACATATTACGACTATGTCTCTTGATGTTGATTGGTGTTGCGTGTGATGTATACATCGTTAGGCTCCTGTTCAATAGCAATGACTTCAAGCTTCTCAGTTTGGGATCATTCGGAACAATCCAAGTACAATGTTCTCTGATTGTTATGGTAATTGTTCACGTTTTCAAAAATCTATAAATATTCACACCACACGAGTTGAGAAATGAACCGATGATTGATGGACTCATAGTTGGTTTATCCCATCTAGGCTGCTCCATATCAGGCCCGGAGGGATGCAATCTGTTCATCTACCACCTGCCGCAGGAGTTTGGCGACGCCGAACTGATGCAGATGTTCCTGCCGTTTGGAAACGTGATCAGTTCGAAGGTGTTTATTGATCGCGCCACCAATCAGAGCAAATGTTTCGGTAAGTGATTAGGTGAAAGCCGTTGTGGATGAGTTTTATACAGCGCGCGCGTTGCTTTCGTTTTGCAGGTTTCGTCTCCTTCGATAATCCCACGAGCGCACAGGCGGCCATTCAGGCGATGAACGGCTTTCAGATCGGCATGAAGCGATTGAAGGTGCAATTGAAGAGGCCGAAGGACGCCAACCGGCCGTACTAACGCTGGCTGATCGCCCACTATCAGCCGGACGGCGTTGCACACGCCAATCGTATACTACTGATCGCGTATTGATTCTCACAGAGAGATCTGAATGATGGACTAGTAACCGCAGACTACATTTAAACAAACCAAACACAGGGAATGCACGTGCACAGCACGGCAGAAAAAAATTTAAACAAAACAGAAAAGAAACAGATATATGTATTCGCATACAACTAGCAGTCAACCCGATATGCTGGGAAACTATAATAGAACAATACATATATTAAGCAACGTAAAGGATTTGAGCAGATGCGCATCATCATGCAAACAGACGCAGCAAAAGAAAAACACAAGAAATAATTAAATTACTAACAAAACTATATTAAAAGAATTTATATTATTA
>JAODAC010000008.1:1793799-1816968 GCA_027575185.1 Mimaenictus wilsoni | reverse complement strand
TATTATTTAATTTGGGAAAGGCTGTAAAGGTGATCAGGAAGACCGGAATGCCAATAAAGGTTATGCATACATACATATTTATTTAGTTTTTACATGAAAATGTGTGATTCGAGTTACGAACGTTTCGGTTTACGAATGTGTTTGGAAAATTCTTTACGAGTAATCTCTGTCAAAAAAATGACTCGAATTATATACCAAATTTCGAGTTACGAACAGTCATAAACGAAAGCTTCGATGTCGTATTAAGTCGCTTTTTTCTGACATAGATGTATTAAGGCTCAGCATAACATAATTTGATTTGAGTTACGAACCTAGCAATATATTCAGTATTTATAAAAAAATGATTTACTTTATTTTGCTATTTTATGCCATTTTATGTTTCCTCGCCAAAATTGATGAGCAACAGTTATTCGGAAAACTTCAGCACATAAAGGCGATTTCCATACATAAAGCAAACTGTAAAAAAGGAACAAATCCCTCCACGGAATGTAAAAATCGCCGAAAAGGTGGACGAATAATACACGTATATAAAACCTATGCGCACACCGGGATGAAACTCTTTTTCCCGGAAATCTGACACCGCAATAAAAAGCAGAAAGTCGCTCAGCCTCTTCCCACGACAGCACATACAGTCCGGTTATCGTTTCAATTTGAACGGTTCAGTGGACGTCGCCCGAAAAAGGGACCCGAAAAGGGACGACTGGCGTGTCTCTTTTTCGGGTGGAGACGGCAGTTGCATTCGGGGGAAGAGGTCAAAAACGTGGAGGAATTGCGGTCACAGCGTATAAATCAGCATATAACCTAGAATTCCAAGGTAGGTCAAATTATGTCTAACCTCAAAACATTGAGGTTTTTTCTCTCATATCTAATCTAAATGTTCGTTTTTTATGTAAATAAAGCGAAAATCTATTTCTTCATGTGAATGCATCAAAAGGCTATTTCTTTTTTCAAAATCGTTAAGAGGTGATTTCAACAAGCTACTAATGAAACGTATGGACGCACTCACTTTTATTTAAGTCGTCATGGCCTGCTATTATTAAGATCTATACATTAAAAGGACGTGGGACCAAACATTTTCTATAACATACGAAGAAATACCGAACGATACTCGTGAGAAAACTTACTGCCAGGGGCTCTCGCTACGTTCATGCCTCTAACAGCAGTGTGCCCAAAATCACCGTTTCTACCCTTCTAGTTAAACAACTATTATACTATTAAAAAAATAATCAAAATATTCAATTGAATTTAATTAGAAATAATTTAATCAATTTTAACCGTTAATGAAATAACTAAAAGTTAACCTGAAAAATGACCTGAAGATAACTCAAATTTCCCAACAACAATGACCATCATCTGTGAGTGGTGGCTGGAAATGAAAGTGAGTAATATCCATTTTTGCATACGCTTGCATGAGGGCCAGGCTCGCAAAGTGAGCACCACAATGCGTACCTACCCGAGGACCGGGAAATAAACTTGATTAAAAGTTAAAATTTCCGGTGCGGAATTAATTAAGGTGTAGGAAGCGGCAGGCGCGCGTCCCGGACAGGCCAACAATGGCAGGCAGGCAACGGTAAATCTGAAGGGCGATCCCATTTGCCTACAACCGCGCCGTGACGCCCGGTGAGAACGGAAAGAGGAAGCACAAAGAGTGTAGAAATTGTCCCGATATTTAGTAATTCCATAGTGGCCGCTATAATGCGAGCGTCAGCAATCCTGGGCACCCCTTTCTATCCACGAACAGAGCACCGTCACGATAATGAGTGCTTGTGCGGCAGGTTCCACATCCTGTTCATTCCCGCCACCTCGCTCTCACCTCAGCTCATCCACAACGAAGCAGAAAGCAGCACAGAGCGAAAGGCCCTTTTCAATCATAGACGAGGAGACGATAGAGCGAGTAGTAGGACGCAGCGGTTGGCAGAAAGGATCAAAGCGAAAAGACTAAACTGCTGTCTCATCCCCATGACGTGCTGCCTGGGAGAAAGGTGGAAGCGATTATCATGCATAACTAGCATCAAGGATGTTCATATTAAACGTTTGTCAAGCGAAACGCCACTCAATGCTAATAACCCACAGGCAGGCCATCGCAGAAATCGATTCCCACCGCAGGGAAATGCACTTAGTACCAATTTATGGAGAAAATAAAAGTTTTATCGCCAACCCGCTACCCGCTATCAGCACGCAAATAAATTAAAACGCGTAATTAAAAGGACATCAAAAAAGCGAGTTTATCGCGAAACAAATATCTCTAAGTGGTCATATAAATCTCGCACATTGAAGGTGAATTGACAGTATCTCGGGACGGTCGCGCGTTTTGCTTCCACCTCCTCACGGTGTCTACGTGGGTTCTGTCGTTTCAGCGAAAAACGATGTGCGTCGATGTCAAAGCGCGCCCGGTTTTATCAGAAAGAATAGTGCAGCATCGTTTCCCTCGCAGAAGGAGGCACGAATGGGGGGTGCGACGTTGTGGGGGCAATGAAAGTCGCTTGGTCTACCGGACAGGTGCAATCAAGAAGTCCTCTGGGGAGACACGTCGCCCTTCATCGAGAGAGGTTTGGGTTGTTCACAATAAGATGAATGAATCGAAGCTTTCACCTACTAACTCTGGAAGTAAATGGGATCTGACAGGACAATGGAAATCAATATAGTTTCTCAATTAGAGAAATAGAAGAAATATTCAAGTATCAATCAAAGAAACTTATCGTACTACCAAGTTTAAATAGCATTTTAGTTTAGTACAGTTGCCCCGTTAAGTTAAGTTAGCTAAGGCTTTTCACCCTTGTTCAAATCCTGAATATGTTTGCAGAACTTACAAAGGCCCACAAACAAAGCTCATTAAAGGTTATTTGAGGAAAAGCCTAATCCTAGAAATTTCAACAAGGAGGACATAATCTCCACCTGAGAGCTTAAACATTACTTAATCCTAACCTAGGGTTCTCGATACTTGTCCAAGTCCTGAATATGTCAGTAAAACTTACAAAGAGCCACAACAAGGCCCATTAAGGACTTTTGGGGGGAAACCGAAACCTACAAACTTATTCAAAGACAAACTTGATCCTGAACTAACAATATAGAGCGTAAACAGTACCTAAGTCCTGAATGAATCCGTACATTCCGTAAGGGGACGCAGCAAGATGCATTAGGGGTGTTTTGAGAAAAAACAAATCCTAAGAAAATGTACAAAAAGCAACTTGATCTATTCCCACCTGACACTTACATAGTACTTAAACCTAACGTAAGGTCCTCCACACTTTTCCAAGTCCTGAATATGTCCGTAAAACTTACAAAAAAACGAAGTCCCAACCCAAGTTAGAGCTGATTGTAAATAAACTAAGACTAACCCTCCAAAACCTAAATAAAGTATATTGCAAAACAAATCCTAAAAAGAAAATAAATCGAAATCAATATATATTCCTATCCAATAAAACAAGAACCGGAAGAAACAATACATGCGTGACTGGAATGCACCATGCATCCATTCCGTCTGGCCCTCAGCCACCTTAAAGGTAAATTAGCACGCCGGCAAGGTGCGAAAAGTGGAAAGAAAAGGTGGGCCCCCTTGATACACACGTGCGAAATCATCGACGCTGATCACGTCTCGCCAAATAGACAAGCTAGGCATCTAATATATATCGCCCACCTTTCCAACACCGATTCCTGTCGTGGTTCTCCACCTCTCCACGAAACGGAAACAATACCAAGGTGGAAAGCACATGCCGGGAGCACATATTCGCAGAGGCTGGAGACCAGCAGTCAAACCACGCAATCCCTTCCTGTTCACGCCGCGCAGTCACGCAGACGGATTTTACTTCCTTCTCCCTTTCCCATTCTCATTCCCTTTCGGATTCCCTATTTTTCGATGTTTCGCGTACACAGTGTTCCAACCGCATTATCCGTGTGCCGGTGTCTCTTCGATACGGCGCAATATAATCTTGCGCGTAAACGAAATTGTAAATATCGACGTAAACAAGCGATGATACTGAGACCACAATATACACACGAAGAAAAGAAAATGCACTCGGAAGATTTCAAGACCTCAAAAACCTCCAAGAATTCAACATCTCAAGATATCAAGAGGGAATCTCAAGTAGGGATCGCGAGATTAAATATTAAATTTTGAATCTTGTTACTTCTGAAATTTATTGCTAAGTGGAAAGTAGAGTATAACCAACAATAAACGGAATGTATTTTCTACTGAATAACTTAAGGGGCCATACACACCTAGCCCAGAGTCCAAAAAGCAAACTTTTCATTGTACCGTTCAATATATATATATATCGTTTTTAGTGCCCTTGTTAGGGACAACGCTTAAAAGTTGCGTCGTCTCGCTGGAGTATAACTAGTTTCTAGTTATATTACGCGTATTCACAATTTGGTGCAATTTCGAGAGCTCAACTCCGTGCCTTCTCCTTGTCAATATTAGCACTGTTGCCACTTCAACTAACAATATTTCCAGAGTCAAAATATTAATGTCGACCAAGAATCTGGGCTTTAGAACACCATTTTACATGTCCATCATTCTTCAAATATGATTAGACTTGCCTTTTATATTCATACTAGTACATAAGGAAAGAAATATCAAGAATATAGAAAGAACCTTTTAAGAAGGCCCAAAAAGATCTACAACTTATATTAAAACGCAAGTAATCTTTATATAAAGCCTTGACTAAAGCTGTGAAAGTTCTTGGAAGGATTTTGTGAATAGGACTATGACTATAGAACAATGATGATCTTTGGACCGATCTTTGGAGATGTAAACATTACACTGGAAGGTATATTATAAGATCCTCTCTTCTTTCTTAAACCTATCCTCCCTCTCTTTCCATGGCCACGACCTCAGTGCTTATTGTGATCCCTACCATGCTATTCCCTCCAACCCCACCTTACGCTGTTTTCTCCAGTATGACTCCTTCACAACAAGCTTTTCGGTGGCGGCAGCGTGTGCATTGTAAAGTGTTGTTGTCTAACCTGAAATAATGACGAAGATTTGTGATGTATCTTTTGTCCGGAATACACAAGTATATTGTACGCGCTTTGGTGAAATTATATGAGCTCCGTCTCTCCGCGGGCAAAAGGCAACTAAATCCGAAATGATATATAGACCTTTAGACCACCACTCAACTAACGCTACACATCGGGGGGAGATAAATGTGCTTCTTTCTACCTTTTCGCTTGGAGGAGAGACCCTCCCTTGTAGGAGATACAAGCGTGGCGGAAAATGCCGCACAAGGAACACGAATACAGCAGGAGGAGGTAGAGGGCGAAGACGAGAGCGCAAACATTTAAAGAAAATCCTGTAAACACAACGCAGGAAGAAGACGTACGAGCGCAACGTTGGAGGTTATGTGTCAGCATGGTCTTTATACCACTTACCTATTCAAAGCTTTCTGAAAGTCGCGCATGCGAAAGTTGTACCTATGCAGATCTTTGCCTCGGGGATGTATAGAAGAGCAAATTTTATTAATTATCATCGTGGCAAGCCATGTGCGAAACATTTATTATTCCCTTCGACGTACAATAAAAACATCAAGGGATGCGAGCAACCATGACGCGTACAAGAATATCAAAACCTGCAACAGAGTTTCAGACGTAGCAGCCAACTCTAGAAGCTCCAAGCATGGAATGGGGGATACGAATATTTAAAAGCATGACAACGTTTTTTTGCTCATAGAGTAGTGAAGATTATGTCGACCGAACTCTTCATCTCCTCGTCGGGAGCTATTATCACCGATGGGACCAGCGGAGATTGTAGTTAATCCGACCCTGATCAAATAAAGGTCGCCGTGAAAGTGGCACAAGTGGCGGAAAAGTAGAAAAGTGCCCCTAAAGGCGTCCGCCCCCCGTTCGGTGAAACTAGTAAAACCTTTTTATCCGACCATCTTCGGCGGTGTGCTCAGGTGAGCGTGGAAATGGCCGCGAAAACATCGCCCCCCTGAGGGGTCGCAATGAATATCTACGAGTAGCTGCCATTTGCCCAACGAGGGTCGCGACAGACGACAACAACGCCTTTCGCTTTCCACTCGACTGTGTCTCCAAACTTCTCCCTTCAGCCGCTTTTTATGGACTTCTTGTCTACCTTTCCACCTTCCACTTTTGTTTCCACTCCAAGGAAGGTTAAAACTTTTATTTCCTCACTGGTCATCTATCTCGTTGACCGTTCCTTGGTAACTACACTACCTAACTACACCCGAAAAAGGAACAAAACAAAAATATTTTCAGAAATAAATTCATACCCGAGACAATACTGCTTTGCAAAGTAAATAAAATTCTGTAGGGAATAATAATGCGATTAAAATGTTTTGTTCCTGAATGTTTGCATGTTTTTTTTTCGCTGGGTACAAATAAAAATATAATAAATAATAAAGTTGAGAGCGAGATTTTTTGCGGCTGTGTGTATTGTGGGAAAGCAGGTTTATCCGATTTGAATTTTATTCCGTTCCCCCAAAACACTGCTCATTTTAAGCGATCCCACAGGAGTCCCAGTGGGAATGAGGACGCGGATTACGCCTACCACCTTCATTCATACGCGGGCAATACGTGTATGTTTGCTCTGCTTGCGGCAACACCCTATAAATAATTTACAAACACCGATTGTATTGTTATCTGTTTTCGCGTTTTCGTTACGACGATGGCGGCGCCTCGTAGGCTGGCTTTTTGATACTAGCATCAGTGTGGGATACGGGGGATCTCTTGCTGTGTGTGTGCGTACGAGAGATATTTCTGTGTGGGTGCGAGAGATCCAAAGTGACGCATCGTTGAAGGGGAGTCTCTCGGGTGTATGTGTGCATGTGAGCGTGGCTGTCCTGTCCTGGCGATTTCACGAGATGATATTGTTACCTACGAACCGGTGAGAAGCAAGTGTGGTCAGCGCCGGAGCTGATCGATATTTTCCCTTAACAATTCACCTAACATTCATCTCCCCACACGCCCAACCGGGTGGAGAACTTTCCCTCGAGCATCTAGCAAACGTCGAGCATGTCCAGGAGAGTGAGGTGTACTAATGCCGTGGGCTGAGATCGAAGGAATCCGCACTCCGCCGGTGGGATTTTCCAAAGTCAACCTTGGGATAAAGTATGGTCGTAGCGTCGTTCTTCTACTCGTCGGGACATGCCACCTTTACAAGCGATTGATGTCGGTATATTATACGGTTATATATTACGTTGTTACGTCCTACACTATCCTAGCCAGCTGAATTTCGGATAACTTATTGGGAAGTGTATTTTATATTGGGTGATTCCATAGAATTTCAGATAACTTATTCCGAGAATTGATTAAAAATGTCCTCAAATGAAATAATCAGAAGCATCTAGAGAGACCTGTGGTCTAGCCTAGAGCAGTATTTCCCAACATTTTGTGTGCCATGCCCCACCATAGCCCTTCTAAAATTCATGTCCCTCTTTGTATCCAAGGGGAATTCCCTCTGCCCGACTTTCATTTGGCCCTTCATTTGTTTAGGTTATAAGTCGATATTGATACTTTTTTGACTTTCCTAGTATTCTGTAGGATGTGCACCTCAGGGTCTAGAGACTAGAACTCACAACCGATTGAAGGAATCTAAATTCTATGATCCCAGCTCCTTCACCTGATATCCCAATTTAGAAAATTTACAAACTTGTTTATATTCCAAGAGAAGTTTTTACAACATTCCAAAAGATTGCGTGCTATATTAATAAAATTTCCTATTCCCTTGAAGATCTAGATATAGAGATCGGAATAGGAATAGCAAAGAAAAGGTTTACTCAAGTGGTAGAACCACCGGAGGCGACACCAACCTTGTTTATCATTCCCCGACGCACAACCACGTCGGCGTCGCATCTCCAGGATAGATGTTCGGTTATTGCCTACCTTTCCGCTCTCCTTACCGCGATATATTGGATATGGCAACGAGGCACGAGCTGGGGGCCCGACGAAAAGCGAACTAAATATTTTATTTCGCCCGCATTTCCTACCCGATTTCCCATCGAGCCTGCATACCGCGATGATGTTAGTTTACATATGTTCGTACGTGATTGGAAAGCGATTTCGGGGAGTTCGAAACGCATCCAAGCCACCTCCACCTCGGTATATCACTCCACAATTCCCCCAAACGAATAAAATAAGCCAAATGAAGCAGGCCTTGAATTGCATCTAACAATAAGTATTCCTCTCCCGGGAGATTCATATGGAACCCGACACTAGTATACGGATGCACAGTTGCTTTCGAAACCTGGACCTAGTTCGGAATCATAGTAATTTACGATTCTAATCCCAGCACGTGTGCCACACGAGCCACTGGGATATAAACGTAAAAATATATATAAAAAGAGCTAATACGGCGCGGGGAAAATAATACCTTATAATAACACGTATTTCATTCAGCATAATCGTGAATGCAGAACCGGTAGTCGTCACAGGGGCGCACGCACGGCACGTACACAAAAGGCACGCGCTCGGTTGACAATGTGCACACATGGACGCCTCCGAAAGCCGCCGAGAGTGACGGGAAGCCCTTTTCGGATTTACCTACCCAGAACTATAACAACTCGGCCCTGGAAGCGGCTCTCCCTCCGAGTGGTTAAATATATTTCTATTTCTACCTTCCCGCAAACGCCAAGCACACATCACACCTACAACTATGTGGCTTGTTGAAGCTCCCTCCACTGGAGGGACATCGGGACAATGCAGTTTGGTTTTTAGCTCACAATGCGCAAACAACTACACAATAGGGCTACGAAAACCCTAATGTCACATGCCATGCTTTTTGTCCGGGGACTAGACGCGTGGAGATGAAAATGAAAAACTAGGGTTGTAAAATGTTGTTTGAAGAAGCTAATTCATTTCACAGTAGATTATTTTTGGTTGACTAACAAAGAAGTTAGGTTTATGGGGGAAGAAAACCTACTTTGGTGAAGTCATCAGACCGTTCTACATGAAGTTCCCGGGTTTCAACTTAGAACTGATCCTAAAATCTTGATTTAGACCACCTGGGTGACCTTAGAACATTATCTAATCGTCAATATACTAGTAGAAATGCAATTTTAGGATGCAAATTAGTGCCATATTTGTGGTTAGATCAAATTTGTAATTACACGTCTTCCAAAATGAAATATCACGGGGGAAGCAGCACATGGGCGAGGTATTGTTCCCCGAGATAAGACACCTATAATAGCATTGTTTATTGTGGTAGCTGCATGCATACAATCAGAAGCGGATTCGTGCCAAACGTGTTTATCTACTTCGTAACGGATGACGGTAGTGGGAAGGTAGGAAGGTAGGCACTCCATACGGCGGCCATGTTGTTGTAACACTTGACATGATTAATAGTTACGGACACCACCACAGTGCGCCTTTCCCTTATATGCTGCCATTAGCAGCCAACCAAAGCAAGCAATAACAGGCCGCCACCGCATCTCCTCTCCCTCTCCTGGGACTTCCTACACAAGAAGACGAACTTCCCAAGGGGGTGGCAAACACCTTCGCGAAGCACCTTCTAGGGCGGACTATGTGAATAAACCAGGGATGATTTAATACCGCCGAGATGGGGACAAATTGAACAAAACATCGAGTCGGGAACTGAAACTAGTAGGTAAATGACGATAACCGCAGGATGTGCGAGCAAAAAAAGGGCGCACCGGTTGTAACCTTCAATTATTCCAGCTTCACGGACGTAAACATTGAAAACAAGCGTGAAACGAAGATAAATTACGTTTTGAAAAGATGAGTTTTTCGAGTTCATCGACGTGAAGTCGGTATGAATTTGCGAATACATCAAAGTCTAAAAAGCCCGAGCCCACTTTTCATTATGCCCATCAACGCGCCACGCCGGCAGGAAGACAGGCGTGGAGGGAACCTTTGCCTGGAGTACGGGGAAGAGTGGTTGGGGAGGTTGCGGCGGAGAGGAGGAGAGGAACAAGTGGCGCCCTTGCGTCGGGGGGTACAATTCAACTGTTTTGATCCGTACGAGTTTCGGATGAGGCTGTTAGGAGGCGAAAGGAAGGTGCAACCGAGAGCATTTTTCACTCACATTCTTTTCCCACCTCTTACCTCCCCGCCCTCAGCAGCCCCCTCGCGTCTCGGTGACTCCTGGAGTAATAACAACTCGTCGCCGTGCAGTCATCGTCTGGCGTCGGAAAACGGCGGCAGACAGGACGAATGGGGATAACCGATTACCTCGCTTACCGCCGCCGTACGCAACGACAAACAATAAAGAACAAGAAGCGAAGCATTAATAAGGTACGCGAACGACGGAAGAGGGCAAAAGTCAGGCAGGCAGGCAGACATCATGCTAAGACAATCGCGTTGTTTACCGATGAGTAACATACGCCGCCGCCCCCTATTCGTACCACTACCGCCAAACGTGCAGCAAACAGGCCAGAGAAAAGAAAAGATGAGCCAAAGATAAATATTTTACGTGACGTTTTGCCCGAAATAGAATTTCGCCCGAAAGGCGACCACGTCGCGTCTCGCGTGGCGGCGGCGGCGGCGGCGAAACGGACGGGCGAACATGTCGGGCGGAGGCCGGGCCACCGACTGCACAGGTTTATAACTCCTAAATCATAGTTATTTATATTTTGTTATATGATCGTTGCACACACACAAAACGCTCGAAGGCGGTTCGGGGGCGGCGGCAGGCCGGCGGCGGACACGGCGGACTACCTCCGCGGCCGTAAAACCGAAAACACAAATCAAAGTCCAAAAAGTGGAAGGGCGTTTGTGCAAGCTTCGGGGTTTTGAGGCGTGTGCTATACCTGAGCGTTTTGGCAGCAGGCAACGGCAGTAGTATTCAGGCAGGCTAGCAGCCACCGCCTCTACACTCTCACACCACGACCTTCCAGAGACGCGCCACCGCCAACACAAAGCTCGTTAAAACTTTGTCATTCTTGTGTGGCGGGCGGAATGAGAAGGGGGCGAACTCGGCGGATGCCCGAATTAATTTCGAGGGCGCAACCCTTTTGACGCCAATGGCTCCTGCACTGTTAACTCGGTAAAGTCAAACCGCACACGTGAAAATTACAGGTTATATTGTAACTCTACACAACCAACAATCGTAAAATGTATCGTTTTATTTCTCATCAAAAATTTGAGAAATTACTTCCAATCCTTTCGGCCATAATGATATAGTTGCATAAAAAATACAAAAAAAAAACATAATTATTAACCCAAAACTACTAAAAACAGTTGTCACCGACATCGTGTAACCGACAAGATCATAGTTGTGTCCCCAGAATATATAATCAGCTATTTTTTGATTCGAGCCTAACATTGGTCCTTCGAACCAAACTGAAAAATGTAGAGTTGACGCTCTCATGAACGTGATGTATTGGCGTCAAGCACCCTGATGATGAAACCTCTGATTCGAGACTTAGTGGTATTCCTTAGTCGAGATTCTGATACCAATTTCCTCTCTTTAACGAGTGGTTGCAGTTACGGGTGCCTCCAATTTATCGAGAATACTGGACGGCCTACCCGATTGTAAATCCGACTGACGGAACAGATTGAACTGTTAAGTAGTACCGGGACCGACTTATTCAACTACTGACCGGGGGTTGACTGCCAAATGATCCGGCTTCAATGAATCCGGTTCGAAGGACCAATGTTTCAATAATCCTATCTATATTACAAGTTACCGTAATTACCAAAAGCTGATGATAATTTATAGCTGACACCGTCCTCAACACCATAAAGTGTCACTCAAGTAGACGCCATAATTACATAGATAATTAAAAGAAGAATAAATTACAAGCCACTGCGATTCGCATAACGACGCACTTCATAGGTGGCACTTTACGTTCCCCGTGAAACATAAAATATATTAATAGATTCGATGAAATCGAAATAGGCGACTCCTGTCTGCGTTTAACGCGATCTGCCTTGTACCTTTGCTATGCAGTTGCAGCGCAGATGTAAATAATTAAGTCGTAATAAGTCGCAGTGTCGCAAGACCGCGCAATAAAACGGGCAATTGAATGATTTCACGAGCAATGCGCGCCACTAGTATGAATCCACAGGAACGCAAAACGATCGGGGATGTGCCACATGTCGCTGCTAATAAAGATTTTTACGCAACATCTTCTTCAGCGCGAAGATGCACTGGTATGCGCTTAAGAATGCCACGCAGGCGTCGAAATAGACCGGCGCATACATCAATTTGCGCGGCTTGCGAAGGCGAAGAGGCGGGCGCATGCAAAACGCCGGCAACAAACGGCTAAAGAGCGAACATTTAAGTGCTTTCGCGCGCGCATTCCGCGAATCAATTACGCACGACACGCGGGCGAGTGTGTGTGATTGGCGCGTGGATTTATGTCCTGCGGTGGGCGAGGTGCGCGCCGGAGGCATGCGAATATTCATAAAACATACGTTTACGTGTATGAAGTGGAACATGAAAGGAACACGTGCCGTTCTTATGACTGACTTCACTCCCCAGATCAAAGGCTTTGCGATGGATGATGCCACCGAGCACCGGGCACTGAGAGACACGCGCCGCCTCCGCCACACCACTTTTCAAAACATGAAATTGTTTGCTACTTACTACAGTTTTCTATGAATTTCACTTCGTTCAATTTACTTATGGCATACCTGAAACAAATAAAAACGTTGTTTAGAACACTAATATTTAGAACAACATCTAGGATGGTCCGTCGAACCGGTTGCTGAGAAAAGGACCATTATAGATATATCGCAATGCCAGAATTTCTCAGCTTCTGACCTTACGGCAGCCTTAGTGACTTTCTCGTACCTTTAGATCCCCTATGTCCCACCACCTTTAACCAATCCTGCTCCATCACATATTCTTTCTGTTTAAGTAGAAGATCTTAAATAAATGTAAGATATCAAATAAATCAATTGTAAACTCAACTGTTTAGAGTTACTATGTACACATTAGCGAGCCTAAAAACCTCAGTGCCATGCTTCTTTTAAACCTTGACTACTCGGCTGCCTCACAACCAGCGTTTATAACATCCTAGTACGAACCAGTGCCTCCAGAGGGGCTCATTTTCAGAACCCACGCTCTCCATCATTGCGTGTTGCTACCCAACAGTGGAGGGTATCAAACTGATGGTGGAGGACACTAAGAAATTCGACCGTTGGCTGGGGAAACTAAAGGTGGTGGAGGGCATAGAGAGGTGGATTGATGAGAGCTCGGTAATAGTGGAGGTGAAGACAGGTAAAGAGATTGAGGAGGTGAGGTAGAGGAAGAGGCGAAGTCAATTGGTTTATCTGTTCAGCTTAACAGTAGTCAGATAACCATAGTTAGAATAGTTCGAATTAAATATTCTTCCAACTACTCAACGCTAGATGGTGCCATTAAAGTCTACAGATCAAATACTTTCATATAGATGGCAGCGGTTAAACAGCGTGATTGTTAGAGCCTCGACGAACACCTACAACTAGATAAATGTCACCTCCTTATTACGACATTTCACTTTATGACAATCAATACGATTCAACCAAACTATCAGTAAATCACGAAAAACGACGATTTTCAACAGTCATAACAGGCAACGTAAAGTCTAAATATATATCCAACTAATTTGCAACAACTGTAAATTAGCATAAAGAATTTTGAGGAGTCGTAACCGCAAAGTGCAAATACGAACCTTGTTTCCACCAACCGCAGTGCGCGCCGGCGAGTTGCAGGAAACAACGCGTAAGTTCGGTTGCATTTCTCGCGCCCGCGTGATTTATCAGGCATCAATGTCTCGGCCCCGTCGCCATAAATACGCGCGGTTATCGCACGCCGGCCATCACCAAACAGCAGTCAAACGACACCGTTACAGATGATGCCTTGTTTCCACTCGCCACTCGACGCGCATTATACCGATCGTTTGGCACATGCACCAGTCACTAGACTGGATTATGACTGGGCTATCCGTTTGGCGGCTATTTGCAAATGCGCGCAGGTTTGCATTAGAGGTAGGGTAGAAGTAGGGTGTAAGTGATTTGATAGCATCGCTCAGGTGTCCGGCTACGGTGCAAACCTGTGCTACCCAATAAGGTAAATACCTACGTTATTTACGTTTCAATTATCAGTCATTGCGTTTAATTGATCGAGCAGTGTATATACACAAAGCTACGTAAGTCCATACATACATACACATGTAGACATGTACAGGAGTCACGGCGACGGACATTTAATTAACCTATGCGACATTCCATTGTGGTGAGCACGCAAAAATTAGGTGAGTCATTACCTGATACAAGGGACACCTAGATTTATTCAATTGACTATTTCTATTCGTATAAATATATATAAATACAGGTGTTTTTTGCAGATAAGAGCAATAAGAAAACAACTATTAATCGGTAGACTGGGCTACAAAAGTCGAACGAACAAATAATTTCCTAAAGATTACAGCAGCATGCAATCAAGTAATGCCATCTATATTTAAACAGCTCTTCTAAACTCAAAATGAGAATAGAAGAATTAGGCATTGCCTAAATGTTTAGGGAATAAAAGCAGTACGCTATTTTAAGATGCACAAATGTGCACTGCGATTATTTATAAACCTCACCTACCTACCTTTCCATTAATCAACCGGGTATACAAATGCTTGAGTTGTCTTTTTGGCTCTAAGGAAATAGTGGTGAAATGTTTATAGGAAGTGCACGCAAATAGAACGGCGTACAAACAAGATGTCATCTCCCGGAATTTGTTTCAGAAATGAAACTATTTTCAGGTAACTTTAATAGTTTAGAATTGGTAGTAGCCTACAATTTTATGAAGTATACACTTCATCCTATGTACCTCTGGACACGTAGACGACGCATACGCTCAGATGGTACGAAACGTGGAAGGAGGAGAGAATGATTCAGATGAGGGAAGTTCAATTCCTCAATTCCTAATTATCCCGGAGGAACTGGGCACGATAATAATCGCAAACAAGAAAGCCTGGGATGCTGTGATCACCTTCTCCACACTCTAAATGTGTCGCAATCCAGTTAAATGAACGACCATGTAACAATCCGGTTCGAAGGACATTTCTTTTACCCTTTATCCCCCCTGCCCCAGACTTCTGAAAATTCATGTGCCCCTCGAAGCTGTATGGTATTCGCTTGAAATAACCTTTCATATATAGAAACTTGTCAACAACAAAAATGGTGTTAGTCTCGAGACTCTCAAGTTTAATTTTTTTAAGTGTACAAGTTTAATTATACATCAATGTCATCGGTAAACAAATTGTAAATTCTAAAAAGGTAACAAAAAATGTGAATCACAATAAAATTAAGAATTCATTGACAAAAGTAGTGAGAGGTAAAATAAAACGTAGTAAATTAACACTCCGTTTGCCTTTGCCTTTATATCAACTTCAATTTACACCGAACTTAACCCGACTGTTCCATCCTCAGCGTTTGCCGCCGCTGCCCCCACCGGCTCCGCAAGTGTTTGCCATGTTATCACAGTCCCCTCCCGTTGTTCCAACCGCTCCCGGGCTGTCGACAAATTTAAAATTGAATGCGACAACCGCTCTCGTCAACATCCCACGACGAACACGTCGAGTGTCGAGCAATTAACTTCGTTAAAAAGGTGTTTCACAAAGGTTAACCCGTATAAATAACCGCTTTTTTTCTCTTCGGCAGCGTAATATATCTTCCCGTAAATTGCCGACGGCGATTTGTCGACCTTGTGACAACAGACGGCAGAATTAGGTAAGCCAAAACGAAGTTGAGGGACAGACTGATTCTTTCAAAACAACCATAAATCTAAACAGTTTAAACTATGAGCTCACTGCTGAGTGGAAAGGGTCGAGCTAAGAGAGTGGAAAGTGAAGTGCGCGCTTTTTATGTGCGCCCGTCGAACTTATTGCCGTCATCTGCATAAATATTCCGATGGCTTGTTTTATTGGCGTCGACTGCGACAATTCATTCGGAAATCGCGAAAAACAGCGCGAGAGAGAGCCGGGCGGAATAATCGTAGAAGTGGAACCGACGAGATTGTCTTTGGAGATATTAAGTAGTTTCGATGAAACAACTACTCTAAAGAAGTTCGATCCCAATGTAGGGGAGGTTAAAGTTAAAAGGCGTAGCGAAATCACCAATATTTCTACTTTTTCTCTTCTTCTTGGTTATCTTTCGATTGGGAAACCTCTAACGTAATGGTTTATATTACTAGAAATGAGAGTATTAAAATTTTATTTCTAAAATTACGAAAACATTGTTGGAAAAAAATTAGGTCTTTATTAGATTATGCACAAAATTGTAAAGAACAGGTGTTTCTGTGCTAGCTATAGTTAAAGAGCTTGAATTAAACATTCTGACCAACTATTAATTCTGAGATAGTGCTATAAAAATCGAAAGTACAAATGATTTTATACAGATGGCAAAGTGCCGACGACATTGTGCTGATTAGTCAAAACCAAATCCTCCTCGCACAACTACAAAAATCTTGCAGGTACGTCAGATGGCTTCAATATAATGGCCTAGAAATGGTACCCCAAAAGACAGGAGCAACTTGTCTATATCCCAGTTGGAAGGACGTCACCGGCAACGAGTTAATTACGATCATGTTCCACTTTATATTAATAACACAAGTGGCACAAGTGTGGGCGCAGGAACTTAACGCGAGGTTTTACAGCGATAGGATGCACATTAGGTAACTGGTCTCCAAAGGTCTCTAAAGAAACAGCAGGTATGAGTAGGATTACCGCCGGCGGCACACAGAGGTACCAAATATGGTTACTAGCTAGGATAAGCACTGGAAGACCGGTACATCCTCACAATATGGTTCCTGACCATACTCTGACTTTTTGTCTGCGTTGAGTCCAGGTGTTCTGGACATTCTAAGGGTCACACAAAGCTAAATTACCCGACCCTATACCCAAACAACTGATGGAACACCAGACAAGCGGGTTAACGAAGTACACCTCGAAGAAATGCTCCTGCACTGGTGCCGTGGAGTGTCAACCCTTATTCCCTGAGTAGACCAAAGGCCGTTATAAAAGTAGCAGCTCCCCTTCCAATGAGTTTCTGTTGGTAAATTGGTGGCAACGTCATTAAAAATGGCAGAGGTCAGAAATCGAATAATACCAACTATACTTAAACAGCTCTTCTAATCTTAAAATAAGAATAAGTAGAATGAAACATTACCTAAATGTTTAGAGAATTAAAACAGTACGCTATTTTAAGATGCACAAATGTGCACTGTGGTTATTCATAAACCTCACCTACCTACCTTTCCATTAATCAACCGGTTTTACAAATGCTCCAGTTGTCTTTTTGACCCTCAAGAAGCAGTGGTGAAATGTTTATAAGAAGTGCTCCCAAATAGATCACCATCGTGGCGTGCAAACAAGATGCCATTAATATGGCAATAATAATTCACGAACAAGATAATCATATTCATGTGGTTACAATGTATTGCAAGTCTCGACATTTTAAGCAGCGACTTCGGGGGGTAATTTTACTCTGGCGCGCTTTGTATTATTTCGGCAAGCGTGGAGAAATGCATCTGTGCAAAATGTAATCTCGACGTTTTCATCTCTCCTGGATCGCTCGCCAAGAATACAATGATTCAATGTTTAAAATTGCAATAAACTGTAACAATGAAATGTAAAAATGTCATGCTATTGTGGGCATTTTGCCGGCAAATCAATGTTGAATTGATTCTGTTTATAGAAACTTATAGAAAATGGTTGTATTTGATTAGAAATCCTTATAAAGTATGGAAGATATTTTAGGATACAAAGAAGATCAATGTCAAGGTTGAGCAGCTTTAATTAAATTCTATATGGTTTACAACGTCGAATATTATTAGTATTTCTGAATTTTGAAGAAATAAATTTTTCATTTTTATTTGACGTCGCGCCATCTGTTAAAAAACAGACATGAATGTGGAAGCCCATTAAAGTAAATATGCAACCAAACGAACGAACATATGATTTATTGGAAGGAACTCAATCGAAGCCGATCTCCTGCCCACTCCACCCAGGTTTGGCAGGTCTTCGGGGGCGTTGTGGCGAAGTTTCGCGTGCAGGGCCAATAAATCCGGCGCCCGGCAGAGAAAAAAAAACGGGGCATCATATACCTTTTCCTCTTGCGTAAGTCAGCGGAACGTAACCGAAAGGTAGCCGTGAAAGGGGGCCAACTGCCACATCAGGCGAGTGTATATAACATGTTCGCATCCATGAAATTCGATGTTTGCACGCTTCATTTGCTTTCCATCGCTCTCGCGGTGGCAGGCAGGCAGGCAAGCAGGAGGCGGCAGGAGGCAGCATATGTGTGTGAGTCTGCTACCGCGCAGTTTTATTTATCATCTGCTTGTTGGCCATATTCGGGCATCAATATCAATATGTTCCTTGTCCTTGAGGCCGCTGCTAGGTGCGCCGTAATTAATCAGTATGCGACTGACGTGCGCCGCCAAATGTTTGTCAGTGTATTTGATATATTTGTAGAAATAGAAGAAGTAAAGAATTCGATGATGGCCAATTTGTTACTAATAATTAAGCCCTTAAATGGGAGTAATGTTAAACCTATTCAACAATAGATGGCGTACTTGCATGTAGGGTTAACACTATCTAACGCTAGCGAAGCTTACTTTAAATAAAAAGTTATGGCATGGAAATTGCATTATTAATTATAAAAGAAATCCATTTCATTGTTTAAATTAATTTTATGTACAACGCCATCTATTATAGAATAGCCAAGAAATATTTAAAAATATTTAAATTATTGCAAAGAACAATACATATAACAATAAAAAGCACTATCTAAATGAAATCCAATCAAAAGAAAACAGTTTCCACAAGTACTCACAGTAAAATTTTGATGAAAAATATACATACTGTAATTAAGTTAAGATTTTATACAAACCTCAGGAAAGTACCCACTTCCATACAGCGCGCACCGTGCAAATCTCCCAGCAATACCCCAGCTACACGAAAGCACACGGGATATTTCAGAAAATACGATTTAATCTCGAGCGTGTGCACCTGTTTTATCGCCGCAATTAATCAGAAAATAAATTAGTAGTGAAATGCAACGCTGCTCGGTCCGCTGCATGCGAGCACACGCCTGAGCGAAAGCGAACACCAGGAATACAAGTGTGCGAGCATACTATAACCCACACATTCACGCCAACCTCCTGCCGCCACCATCGCCGCCGCCGTCGCCGCCCGCCGGTGTTTTCGAGTTGCGCCGGTCGCGCGAACACCGCCGCTCACCGCCACCGCTCACCGTTCGTAATGTATTTCTAATGTAAATTTCTACTAATTTCGCACTGAGTTGAAATGCATTAATAATAAGCCATTTCGTCTACGCTAAAATATGTATAGTCCGCGAGCAAGCCCAGCTAGCATGCGCGCCAGCAACGCATTACTTTTATTGAAAATTTATTGCGCAATTACATCGCAACTATTTATTATGCACACCGCGTCCTCCTAAAATCTGCGCAGCCCTGTATTCGCAAACCGTTCGTCCACTCTTTTTTTTGTTTAAGCGCCATCTATAGGAAGATTTGGATTAATTTTTATATTTAGTCAATATATATGACATCTTATGTTAAATTTATTCCTGAATCGGGTTCAGTTTGTCGATTTTAAATTAGAAGAAATTGTATGGCTTTTAGTTTCTTAATAGATCGTTGGATGTCTGAAGTCATTAACAACTCTAGAACTAAATCTATCACCTTATAAACTCAGTGACTTGTTTTCACTGTCTTATTGGTAGGAACAGATTATGGACCACTGGACTTATTCAGACCAACTTAGGGTTGATTATCTTTAAAACTAATCCTTGGCAGGGCTAGTGATGAACAACAAAAATAATAGACATCTGATCTGGATAATTCAAGTTATACTTCTTAAAGGAAAGCGGGCGTATGAGGAGGGAGGTGGGGCTGTCGGTGGCGGTGGAAGCGGTGAGGGGGAGAGGGAGAGAAGTTCCACTATTCGAAGAGAATAGACCTAAGCATATCAGGTCTGATCTATTAGTGGTAAACTGCAAATTACTATACCTGCCTACGTATGAACGTTGAGCCCTGAAAGACCAAGGAAGATCCAGTTTTCCAATCTCTATTCAGGAGCAAGCAAAGGTGATTGACCAGTATCTCATGATAAACATAGAGTATTTCTGGTAGAATCGACTTGAATTAGACTAGTCTTCGTTTAAGCAGAAGCCTTCTTCAGGTTTTAACCCATTTAGTTTTTTATCTATTTCATGAAAACTCTTATACGCCCCTGTCATAATCACAGTCCAAGGACAACACGAGGCCCAAGGAGTCCTCTAAAACAAAGTTCCTCTATTCCTAAAAATAGAGCTACGTATATCAAGACTGATCTATCTATAATTAATGACAATCAATATGAATGCCTTTGTGTTGATCCTCCTTGATACTCCAAAATGCCCCCTCTACTCTCCTTCAATTAGTGTCGTATACCTAAGAACGGCGTGCAAATGGCCACAAATAGCCGCCTCCGAGCGCTTTCTTAATAATTCAAAAACACCATGGCACGAGCTACGAACCTCGAAGGCGCCTCCCGCACTTCACCCAAACTGTATCAAACGACTCCCCAGTGTGTCCTCTGTCCTCTCCTGGCTTTGCTCCGCAGGTTTGACCAGTCCCGGTCAGCGTAATTAAACACGGCTGCCCGCCGGACATGCATTTTAATCATTTAATCGACGGCACAATCTATCCATCCACGGCAAGCGTTTATGGGATCAGTGGTAAACTCTTTTGATGTCCTGCATTCCACTAGTACTGTGCATCTGCCCCTGTAAGGCCGATGGACACAGGCTTTTAGATTATTAATAATTAATTGCCACATCGTCGACTATACACATCCAGAGAAGAAAATTGCACCGCGTAGAAGCGGTGTGCAAACGGTTTGGTCACTTACGACACGTAATGCGATTGGCTGTACATTGTTTCATCCCGCTTCCAAAATACTGACGGTTGCAATAAATTTTATTAAGATAAGGTTTATTCAAGATTAGCCATCGAGACGAATCAAAATACTTCATCGAGACATAATGATAAAACATTCAAAAACAGTGAAGGGTGATTTTACCAAACTTTTTTGGTTCCATGCTTTACCAAATGATGTTAAACATTTAATTTCAAGTGGTTTAATATACTAGTTCCCCCTTGTAATACCTTAGTGATAGGTACAAGCTGTATGCAGATGCCGTGTATTGGCGTTGATGGTCCTTCGGATAGGTAGTTTAAATACGGTGGGTCAGCAAGTCCCTTATTCCCAGACCAAATTTGAAAGATAATTACCGGCACACACACACTGAGAGCAAGTCCCTTCAACTTTGCGGGAATCGGATGGAAAGCAGAGACGCAGCGCCAAGAGAGAGGTAGTGGTCAGAAACGCTACAAAGTGGACCCGCGGACGGAAGGATGGAAGAACGGAAAGCAAAAGCTTATGCCGCAACCCCACTCATCGCATATAGATTGCACCGCGCCGGAATAACCAGATTACCTTGGACACTTCTAATAGAATACGGTTCAGGTTAGTACCTTGGACACTTATAGAGTGATAGACAATATTCATGGACAGTGTTGGATCTATCCCACAAGATTATAAAACCGTTTCTAGCCAACTTTATCAAATATTGTGTTTTAGAAAACTACATCTGATCTGATTATTCACCAACTAATACAACCTTCTTCAAATTCACTACCTAATACTACCTAATACTTTCTCTGGCTTTTAAAAACCTTGTTGGACGGGGCATATTTAGATTCTAAACTAACCGGGCTCATTCATCACGTTGCGTACGACCTCGATTAGGGACCTGGTACACGTCACTCTCTCTGCTCATTGAAACACCTTGTCCGACCGAGCGCGTTGACCAATCTTCCAATCTCACAATCTCACAATCAAAGTAGGTTCAACACTATAGTGTCACCTAATCAATTTCTATTAAATTGATCAGGAAAAGCTAGTCTACAAAAGCGATCAAAACCGACGCGAAAAGATAAATTGCTTGTTAAACTCATGAAGGTACACAATGTATTAACGTAACTTAATGCCGCGTAAATATGAACCCCATCGAAGCGAACCACCCCCAACCGGGGTGGCTTGCTACAAAACAAACAAATTTATCGCTGGAGATTAGATCCTCGGACTTTTGCAAGCAAACCAAAACTCAGGTAGGGTGCCGTCGCCGCCACCGCTTGACTGCATCGTCCCGTGTGTGCCAACCACCCCATCCCATTTACCCACTACTCCCAAGAACTTCGCCCAGCGTCCATCGGAGGTCCTTCGCACAGCAGGCGAGAAGACGCGCCGCCGCCACCGCAGCACACTGTCCACGTCCACGTAAGGGGTTGTTGCTATGACGATGCGTCGCGTAGGCGCCATCATAAACACTCTCATTGTTGTGAATGCGTGGTCGGAGGGGTGGCGCCCGGTAAGTGGCTGCTGTTGCTGCCGTCGCTGCCGCCACAGCCACCGGCGACAAGCACCGAGCGTATGCGTCGCTGTGTGCGTGCGGAGAGTGTGGCCACAGGAAATGCGTCGCCGGGGGGAGTTATACGCCGGTGTGTGGCCGACGCCTCTCCCTCACATCCCCACAACCACCCCGTGCGCCACGTGAAAAGACCCAAATTGGATTTCATCATCATCATGATCGTCAGCGCCCGTCGTCGAGTCATCGTCATGGATTCGAAAAGGTAGTTGGTAGTCGGGAGCAGCAGGAAGAAAGGAAGTGGCAGTGGGGTAGCACAACGGGGGTGGGATGGCTTTAGGTGAGTCAGGACGTATAAGGGGATCAGCGTCGCGACGCCAAGGCCACCACATTGGAGGGATGCAAAGAGAAAAGAAGCACTAATACCCGTGTCCGTTCGCATTTCAAACCTGCTGCTGGAATTCCAGGGTTCTATCGCACTTTCGCTAACTCGAAAGGGGCCAGGAATAGGGGTGAAAGTGAAAAGAAATGCAAATGCAAGTGAAAACGAATGAGAACAAATGTCTGCATACAATAAAAGTAACATACTGTAGAAGACACCTCTCAACAGAAATTTTCTTTAAAGATTTTCGAATTATTCATCCTTTCTCAACCACTGTCATGAATGATGATGTAGAAAATATAAAAACGATGTTCAAATATATTAAAAATTATCTCTTAATTGTGGATACATTTACTCAGAAACCCCTAATTTGCACCGTGTTTTAGCCATTTTAATGCAGGTAGATCCAGTTGCCTACGTGACCCTTTAAATTACTGTAATACAAACATAAAAATGCAATT
>JAODAC010000008.1:1757429-1793699 GCA_027575185.1 Mimaenictus wilsoni | reverse complement strand
TTCAATGTAATTAGTCATATTAGAGGCTAATACTATTGATAAGAAGAAGAATTCACTTTACTATGCGTCCCCACCGAAAATCGAACCCGGGACCTCGTGGTCAGTAGCCATAGACCAGATCACTGCGCCACTTGGCTGGACAATTTAATTATTTGTGATGGTATTTGTGGTAGAAATGATAACAAAGTAAAAATAATTCATTCGAAAATTCACGATATTTATCATAAATTTCAAAAAGATAAAAAAGTATCCTCGACTGTAATTGAACCACACGACTCCAACAAATGTCTTCAGACCAAGAAAATTTGTTCCACATGGTAAGCAACATCTTATAATATTATTATGTAACCTTCTTTAAAGAAATAAATAAAAAACGATCTTAAATACCTAACGATTACGAATTTATTCAGTTATGAAATTGTTTGATCTCAAAAATCACTCTCTCCTCCGTCAAAAAAAAAAGAAAGAGGGCCCGTCCGATTGAAGCACGCTGATATGCCGCTTATTAGGCGCAAAATACATAAAGGTACCAAAGGAATCAAAGCACTGGGGCAGCGCGGTGGGCTAATAAACGCACATTCTGCGCGAATGAATGCGCTCACGGGCCTCCGGATTACTACCACGGCTGGTCCAGGTTCCTGATTAAGGAGCGCACAATATAAAAGCTTTGTGGGACGCCGCCAGGAGGCTGCTGGTGCACATAATCATCATCAGAAATTAATATGAAATGCGCTCATGTATATGCAATTACACCGGAGAGCCGGATGTTTTGCGAAGCCGTCGGGCTTCGCGAGAAAGCCGCGTTCGTATAACAACGTATTACACGCAGGTTTCACGTAGCGTATAGGTGGGCCTACAAAAGCGCTATCGCCCGAAATGCCCTTTTCCTCCCTTCGGTGCGTTATTGAATGTTATGCTAGCCACGGGGGCAATTTCATCATCGACTCGGCTCGATGATATCGGGACACATCAACGGCTTCGGCAACAACATCGCGTATTAGGCACGTATCAACACCACCATGGTAATTAATCAGATTGATATATGGATGAGGAGGATACAGATTTTGAGAAAAATGGTTGTTAATGTTTTCATATCAAACAAGAAAAGTTGGTGTACTTTTTTAAGAGTTTTTAAAGTATTTTTGAAACATTCAGAAGCGTTCTTATATCTACTTTTAACTGTTTAATTTTTAAGGGAAAAATTTCATTTATCAGGTCAAAAATATTTAGAAATAGTCTTAATCAACCTAAAGTTTAAATTTAAGAATATTTCCTCATAATTTCAAATCCATAGTTGTATTTTTAATAATAGAGTATTTTCGAAGTATTAAGCTCTTTTTCGAAACGATGTTTTTTGATTTTGCGTACACGATTGAGAAAATTCTACTCGACCAATTTGGGTAACTGGTAACTCATTTTATAAATAATTAAACGTCGAGTATTTTTTAAATATATATTTTCGTATTTTACGTTTTTTTAAAGTGGAATTTTACGCGAAAAAGGTATTTTAAATTTAAAACTGTCTGGAAACATTCATTTTTAACTTTTTCTTAAGATTATTCATCGTCATTTACAAAAAAATTTTATAAACTTTTTAAAACTCTTTGGATTATCGTTTTCGTTCAAAAGTAAGAATGCCAGAATGAACGTAACTAAACAATGCATTTTTGACTTGATAAATGAAAAGATTTGCCTAGGAAATATGTGAATATATCCTATGAATTAGCAAAATTCTCATGTTTGGGATGATTCTTCACAAGATTATGTATCATGCCCAGGTAATATTCAAATATTCATAGCCTCTTTATTTCATTTTAAAGATATCCAGAAAATGGGCAGGAATTTCACGATTTTGATGATGATCATAGGAAATGTTGCCTTTTGGGAATATATTCTAACATTTTTTAGTTGTTAATTTCATTCTATGGCCTCCCTTTTAAAGTTGCAAAAACAAATTTTGCGAAAATATCAATATTCTGAAGTCAGGCTGTGTTCTCCCCAATTGTTTCATGATCTTAATGTAATGTACCATTTTTAGCGAATTTTTTAACTTTTCTTAGTTTCGCTTGTCTTTTTATGTGAATATTAAGCTTCGAAAATTTCAATTCTACCTGCTTATAGCTGATAAAACAAAGGGTGTCACAAAGTCATTAAACATTTTCACGATTTTTCATGGTGATACCGAAATCTTTCTTTCACAAGTCATACTTGAATTGTAACTTCTTCCTGCTCATGATCATTATAGATGATCACTCCGTAAGTATTTTCAATTTTAGAACAACCCCTCAAAAACGAAAGAGTTTGAAGGTGTATCAAAATGGCTTGGTTCTCTTTTTGTTGGTCCTCCCATAGATGCATTCGAGTCACGGACGAACTCTGTAAATGGCAACGATTTGTAAAAGTCCGGCCAGAAAACAAATGCTCACGCCGTTTTGTGTTTGGAATGAAGGGGAAAAGAATGCGCCAAAGATTGAAGGCAAGCACCATCCACCAGCAGGGCAGAAGAAGCCGCAGGAAGGAAAAAATGCATAGCCCGCTCGCCGTGGGGGCGGCTGAAAGTCGCGCGGCTCCCGCCGCCAGCACAGAGACAATTTTCTGTTCCATTTGACGCCGTCAGTTATACCGCGAGACGTTGTCCAAGTCGCAGGAGCCTGCACGCGGCAGCCAAACACTCCAAAACGCTGCCGAGAAGCGAAAGAAAAAAAATCCAACCAACCCACCAGTTTTAGGTGGCTCGCCTAATTAGACTCAATAATAATTAACGGCGCAGAATAAATCACTATAAACGCCGCTTTAAAAACTCGCTTTAAAGTTTTAATTTAAGACAACGACAGCGTGAATTTTTCGCTGTGTGTTTTTGGTCCCTGCCGGCGTTTGTCGTGGATTTATCGAATGCAATTTAAAATATATTCGCTATCGCAGGGCATAATATCTTCTTCTCTGATGGCAAGCGCCCATAAAAGAAGGACGTAGGAATGTATCCTGTATCCCTTTTCGTGCGTAGCGCATTCAGACCGAAAGCAGAAGCACAAAAAAACAATACCTTAAAAACATACACACGAACGGCGCGGCGCGGCGGTATTGCCGCGAGATGGCAATGACAAAAAAAATGTATACGCACACACGGGGGTGGCGGCAGGCAGCAGGCGGTGGTAGTAGCGGCGTCACGCTTAAGAAAGAATGATAAACGCATGTGAGGACCCCACGGCGCGAAGGAGATTGTTGATGTTATCGGTTACGTTAAACTATACCCCAATTCTGGGGGTGTGGGCGTACAGGCGCCGCGAATTGCGATAACATGCCACGTCGGGAGTAAAAAACTGCGGAGACAGGCGCACACATAGAGAGCGCACATACAAAAAAAAATGTACGCAGAAACAATAAAAAGAAACGAAATGTGGGCCGAGATGCTGAGGAATGCCGTTGAAAATACAGTTGGTTATATTTTTCGATTCAACGATGGTTTCTGCAATAAAAACATAACTTGTAATCAGAGATATCAGGAATAACTAATTTTAAGTTTGCAGGAAAAAAACGAAATAAATCAAATTTAATTTTTATGTATTTCTTTCCCATATTTACATCAGTAACTTTTAATCGAATCCCGTTACAATAGGTTTGTTTAGGTTAGGAGATTTTTGGTAGAATAGAAGTAAGAAAAGGAAAATTTAGAATATGGCGAGTTTAGAACAGCGACGGAGGTTGGGTAATATCAGCAATTTTGGGTTAAGTTAAGTTTGAAGTTTCGTTATCACCATGAAAAACCGGGACAATTTTGAAAATGTTTAACATATCAACTTTGAGACACGATTTTGTGTTAATAGCTATAAACAGGTGGAATTAGTCCTTGAATGAAACGATTTTCGTTGTAATTTACTCTTGGAAGCTTATTATTCACATGAAAACACCAGAGAAGTTAGGAAAATTTAAAATATGGCCTAAGAATGATACATTTCATTAAGATCGTTATAGATATCGGAATAAACCAGCTTAATATCAGATTATCATTGGTATTTTCGACAAATGCGAGTTAGCAACTATTAACTGTAAAAAAGGATTTTAGAATGAAATTAAGTGCTAAAAAAGTTTGAATCACATCTAAAAAGGCAACATTTCCCCAAAATCCTCGTTGAAATCGTGATATTCCTACCCATTTTCAGGATATGTTTAATTTCGCCGCAAGACCTATTCTAGCAGGTATATACTGGTAAACAGCCTGTAAAATAAAGAGCTAAAAAAGTTAGAATATTACCTGGGAATGATACATTTCACAAAATCATCGTAGAAATCGGGATAATCCAAGTTAGTTTGATTAAGGCTTTTCCAAAACTTGATTTATGGATCTGGTAAACGAGGTGTTCCCCGTTAAAAAAATTCTCTTGATTTTTTTCTTGAACATTTTCAGCATCATATCATGAAATGTAAAAAATAGTGAAAACTAAAGCTAGACTAATTAATGCTAGTTTATTCTAATAATAGATTTAAACAACACGTTTAACATGTTCTTTTGGTAAATATAGGTACGAATTGCGATAAATCGGGTTAAAATATGAAATAACATCTTATTACTTGGTTTACTTTTCCATTCTTTCAAAATGTTTAAAGGAAAAATAGAAAATTCTAAAGAGAAGAACAATTAGGGTAGGTTATGTAGAGCATGAAGAAGGATAGTACAGCATAAATAAATTTCAATTTCTATAAGCTATTTAATTTTAACTAACCTAAACAAATATCCACCCACTTGCGCAGTGAGTACGCACGGTGGCGGTATACGAGTGGGTATAAGTAAACGAAAATGAAGACGAACAGTTTGAAGAGGCGGCACAAGCCAGAGAGACACGTGCGCGTATAAAATTAAACAATTCCTAGCTGCTCTCACCAGCTACAGCAACTGCGGATGCTCAAATAAAATATGCACTTAATTTCCAAACGGCGGCAATGTTTGAAACGCAATACAGCGGATGAGTATAATAGAACCTGCTCTTTGTATGCACAGCGGAATTCATTCTGTTTCAATACACCCCGTTTTCATCTGGTGTTTGTTTTCGCCCCAAACCTCCGGCCCAGAAGCTCCACGAAGTCAGCAGCTACGAAACGTAGAAGAATGCCAGCCAGCTAGCTGAAGGAACGCGCCTTCACAAAATTCATAACACGCATATACAAAACTTGTTCATTCGGTTATACTGTTGTTGCGCTGCGAAGACGGTGAATATTGTTTGATACAGAATTGCGCGAAGGAGTTGCAGAAAAGTTAAAGAAGTCGGTATTATCCTGCGTTCTTTATATCCACCGGGGAAAACGAGCGAAATCCTACGTAGACGTCTGTTAAATGTTATGAAATTAAGAAAGGAGGAAACTTTGAGCTGTTTTGCATTACAATCAAGTTTCCGAAATTTGCGAGAGATATTTTCGATATCCTTTATGAATCAGCGGACATTGTAAGTATTCGGGCCATCCATGCATGTCGATGGACAAGAGAATCAACCCTCCTACTGGATGCTGTGAGTCAGCTTCCGATGCTTACAGAAGGGAGGCACTGTTTGTCTATAGCGAGAACATGGAGTGTCAAGGTGTAGAGGAGAGCCGCCTTCCGAAAATGATTAATCTCGAATGATGCCACCGCGAATGGGGGCATTAAAACCGACGCAACGAATTGTATCAGCCAGTCGCCGGCTCCTGCGACGAGTTCTTCCACCAATCGCCGCACGGCTGGCACCTGCCAGCGCGGATCGATACGTAGGAGGTTCCTGCCGGCCTTCCCTGCAGCCGGCTGCAACGCGCGCACCTGGCCAGGTAGCACCTGCGCAGCAGCGGGAAAGAAGCGTGGGAGAGTGGCGTCGACCAATCCGTGGATTTCTACCTGCGTGCGAAGCCGCAACTACCTGCCACGCTCGCCACGACTGTCTTCAGCCAATCGTAAGACACGATTCTTCCAGGTGTGCGCGCACCTTGCCTTCACCCAATCTCTCTTCAACGTCGAGTTGAAGCGCCGCAACAAATACGAACCAATTGCACCGTCGCTTTTTCGCTTCTCCATCTCTTCTGACTTTTCTATTTCAGTCGGCCGGTGTGCGAATACAAATGAACGGTGGTTGAATGCATTGTTCTTCCATTAGGCGCCTGCCAACATCTCTGGGCGTCGCGTTTCGCACTCGGCAAACAATTACTTTCTGTTTTTGCTGCCTCGCCCTGGCAAAAGGCTGTCGCACACCAGCGACAGATGCCCCGAGAAAATGGAAAATTAATCACGGAAACATTGTATACCTTGAGGCGTTCTGTCGACGTGCGAAAAAGACGAAAAACAGGCATGTTGCATCCTGTGATGTTCTTTACGTTCGTTGTACGATGTCCAAAGGTTGTTGTAATCAATCATTCAAAAAATATACAAATGTTGGTAGTATAATATGGATTTCTACCTTCTTTAAAGGAATTTTTGTGATTGTCAAGCTAGTATCTGGAAAATGTATATCTGTAAAAATAGGAAATGATTCATAGGTTGATCAACATTGTCTTGTGCATAATTTTATATTACAATGAACAAATTGTTCCGAACTAAAAAAAATTGCAAAATTTATTGCTGAACATATATTAGTGTTAATTATTAGAGTTATTCTCGATCAAAATGCTAATATTTTCGAAAACAATGTTTCTCATAATAATCAAGGACATATTCATGTTTATTGATTAATTTAATCCAGTTTACGTTGAATTTGGCTTATTAATATGATATCACGGAATAAAAATTATATAAAAATGAAGTTATTTAACTTTTCTATTCTTTTTCATTCGAAATTTCTTGAAAAGCTAACATCAACTTTATTTTTTTTTACAATTTTCACGAAATAAAGGCTTAATAATGCATTTATTAGCACACTAATCCATTTTAAAGCGGTTTTTACAGAGAATGTTGGTATGATATACCAACAGTCGCCTCATTGCTTCCAAGAATGGCCATCTGATTGTGAAACTGCGAAATATTTCACATCATCAACATATTGCGAATTTTAATTGCATTTCTTCAACTTTTTGGCTGTGTCTCTTCCACTCCTAGAATCACAACAATTGATTGTGCTTGTATTGTGGTGTATTTTAATATTTATTGATATTTTTATTGTTATTTATGTTATATACTTTTTTTAAAGAGATTTCCAAATCTGAACATCAGATTGTGAATCTACTAAATATTTCACATTATCCACATGATGCGAATGTCAATTGCATTTCATTCCGTTTGGTTGCCTTTCGTTGCTTTTGCATCCCTTGTTTTCCATGTTTGCAAACACACCCTCCACGTATATTCAAATCTCTGGATGTGTATGGTTTTAATATTTATTTCGATTTTGCAAGTGTTCTTGGTAAGATCTATGGTTGGTAGATCTGGTGGGGTTATGAATAGGTAACGTCGGTGTGGGGCGCGCACCAGAGGTGCTTCGGTAAGAAGCGTCTAAGCTCCCGTGGGATGATATTGGTAGTGAATAAAAAGCAAATAAACAAACCATATGGGACGACATATCGCGCGCGAGGCTGCGCCACGTAGAGATCGATGCCACATGTGGCCGTGTGCACTGCCGCCTCCGACGCCCGCCTCTGCGTGAAAAATGTATCACGGCTCGGATTTTGTTCGCACTTTTCAGCCGTTCGGGGCTGTTCCCCGAGAGATCCGAGCGGTCGATGCAGGTGAGCTCATGTATTTTGCAACAAAAAAAGGAAGAGTTGCCATGCTGTGTTTCGAAAGTAGCAGGAATGCTAGAATGTGTCTTCATTTATATTTGAGTTGTGTGGTGAGAGGATAATGTATGGAAATCTGGAATATATCCTACAAGTATGTTACGTTTGTGTCGATATTATTGATGTAAGGGAGGCTAGATATTTTATAGGAAACTCTTTATACTTCATATTTTGAGTTATTCGACTGCGTACATTCTAGCCTTCTTAATTTTGCCCCACAACTAAAAGTCAAAAACTTTTTGTTAAGACTATAAAACTCTCTTGAATATGACATTGAGTATTTTCAAAAAAAGTTAAAAGTGCATATTTTTATAGAGTTCTAAATTTAATGTGCATTTTTTGCATACAAATTCGACTTTAAAATACGAAAAAATATGAAAATATGTACTTTTTCAAAAAACAATTGTCGTCATATTATAGAGAATTTAATTATGTATAAAATGAGCCTACATACAGCCAAATATGTTCAGTAGATTTGGCTCAATCGTGTACGCAAAATCATAAAGTGCTGCAAAAATCAGGTAAACATTATTTGTAATTAGGCATTCGGTATATTGAAAAAAAGACGAAAACATGTACTATCCTATGAAGCTCCATCGGTTCGTTGTACGACGTTCAAAGGTTGTTGTAACTATCAACCAGGCCGGATGTGCATGTATTACATTTTCCACGGAATCGTTTACGCCGAACACTTCGCATCTCGCGTGTGCGTCCATGATAAATCCACACATATCAGTCGCTACACGACTGTCGGTAAGTTCATTAAAACCACCCACGCACAACCGTGTAGGTTGTATCTACCGGGCAGTGATGCACTCGCAGACATTCACTGGAAGTGTGCAATGGCAAAGACTTGATAAAAAAGTCCTCTTGCTCGTGGGAGCCGGCAAAACCGACAAGGGTCAAACAACTACATATTTCATAATCACACACTGTGCATCCACAAATAAGAGAACCTTGTTCATTGCTATTCATCCTGGCCGCATTTTTTCCTCCGCTTTTAGCGTAAAAACGCGCAGGATTTCCGATGAACTGTTTTATGCTCCACCTCACAGGAATTGCTTCTTTATTCCTCCGTGTATATCACGAGTTGCTTTTTTTGTCCGGCGCGTTCAATGTGTGCGTAGATCCGGCGCGCTCCGAATTCAGAATCGCATTTTTCTCCGTATTTTACATTTAGTAGATGGTCGTCGTATACCGTTCGTTATGAATACGCGTCATTGTACGTAAAAATTTCGTCTCGCTGCAGCGCGGCGCTCTCATCCGCAGGAAAGGCGAACAAACACCACTACTCACGGGCAGCTCTCTTCGTCGAAGCGATGCGAGGACATTTTAAAGTCGTAAACTTGCATTTGGCGCTTTGGCTTTCCGTCCGGGGCCCTGACTTCGTCTACTCGTACTACTTCTTCTTCCACTCTTTGACAGATTATAAAAAACAACACGTTTTGTTGGGCTTGCACTACTTGACGACTCCTACACTCGTTTGCTGCATGTTTTATAGCCTTCAACCTCTAATAAATATCGTAAAAATTCTTATACAATATACACAACACTACCTGGATGTAATTGGATTCTTTGTTTAGAGTGTTTTAGATTTTACCTGATGCCCGGTTATGCCATAAAACTTTTTGGAGGGTATAATATGCTACTGGTTTTATGTTACAAGGTTACAAGTATGTATCAGAATTCTTGGATATTATAAAAACACAAAAATGTATCTAAATCAATTTTTGGAGGGACCACCATCAAATATTTTATATAATACTAAATAATACCAAAATAGTTATTTTAACAAGCCTCTGTACGATATTTCTGAACATTTTTAGCATTTTTCATTTGAAAATCGAAGTTTTAAGTTTGTAAAAATGAATAATTGCTTTTCATATCAAAATTTCTTTTGTTTGAGTCTCCCGAGCATCGACTACTATGGTTATTAGCTCTATTCAATTCTTTCTCAATTAAATTAGTCATATTGGAGGCTAATACTATTGATAACAAGAAGAAGAATTCACTTTACCATGCATCCCCACCGAGAATCGAACCCGGGACCTCGTGGTCAGTAGCCATAGATCAGACCACTTGGCTGGACTTTTCATATCAATTATTAAGTGTAACTAGCATTATTAGTTTTAAATTATTTTGTACAAGTAATGATATGGTAAAGTTTGAGGAAGAGCCTCTTCCAATTGAAATATTTAATAAAAATGTAGAAATATGCCAGATTATTATTATTTACTAGGTCAAACATCTATTTTGGATTTGGATAATCAATAGGATACATATTCAAGAATATTCCCTTTAAATATCAAGTCGATAGCTTTGTAGTATTTACAAAGTTATAGCTCATAAAGCTCAGAAGAAATCCAATTAAAATATTTAATAAAAATGTAGAAATATGCCAGATTTTTATTATTTACTAGGTCAAACATCTATTTTGGATTTGGATAATCAATAGGATACGTATTCAAGAATATTCCCTTTAAATATCAAGTCGATAGCTTCAGTATTTATAAAGTTACAGCTCATAAAGCTCAGTAGAAATCCTATAATCAAAGAGAATATAGCTCTCATAACAGGATCTATCACTGATATATGTTTAAAAATCAATTTTGAATTAATTTTCTTTAGTTCAGGATTGTCCTGAACTGTACAATGTAACATGAAATTATGCCTAAGAAAAGATTTATAATGAAACAATGAAACATTTTCTATTTATAATCATCAAATTTTCTTGAGAATTTTCTTAGCTTCAGAATGGCAAAACTTCATTTATACAAGGTAGAAATTCATATTATACTATCAATATTTGTATATTCCTTGAATGCTTAATTACAACAACCTTTAAACAGCGTACAACGAACCGATACAGCTGGATAGTATACGTTGGTTTCGCGTCTATATTGGAATCAAGAAAATGTCACAAGTTATATATCAACTTGCAGAGAATGTTGTACATATTTAACCAATCCGCAAAGGCATACAATATGGAAATAGCCCCACACAAAACCAAGTGGATGGTCATCGCTGCATAGCCAATTCGCTGCAAACTTGAAGTAGACTGTGCAGTGATAGAACAAGTAAACGAATTCAAATATCTGGATATCCCAATGTCGAACTACGAACACCTTAAGGAAGAAATACAAGCACAAGTTGATAAACCGAACAGGATCTCTGGTTTTCTTCGAAATTACATATGGAGCAACAAACATCTTAGAACAGAGATAAAAATTAACATCTACAAACCCACAGTAAGACCAATAAGTACGTACTCTGTCGAAACGCAACCTGCAACATCTGTGACAGAAAGACTTTAGAACACGAAATGAGAACCCTGCGGTGTATGATGAACACCTCTTTATGCGATCGAATTAGCAATATTGAGATTCGACGCAATTGTGGCGTCCAAGCATCAACGATTGATGCAACACGAGGCATAGACAATGTAATCTATACATAGACCGCATGGACGACAGCAGATTGGTCAAGATCGCAAGAGACAGATTACCGAGAAGCAAAAGACCCCGCAAGAGATGGAGGGGGATCAACTTCGAGATGATCACTGAAGATGAAGAGGTAAAATTACCTATCAAGGACGAAGAAGTAGAAGAAGAAGTTATATAATGTTTCTGTGAATAATAAAATTATACTTTTTTTAAAGATGTTTTACACGAGGATATCATTAAAAATATAACCCGGATTCTCAATAAATATTAAAATCCAACACAACCAAAAATATTATGACTATTGACGTGGAACCGACACAACCAAAAAGTCATACAAACACAATTGCCATTCGCATCATGTGTAGAATGTGAAATATTTAGTAGATTCAGATGCGCAAACTTGGCGCAAATGAAATGATTGTTTTCGTTGAATTCTTCCCAAGTCATACGAAGACAGCACTCCTCTGTAAAGTAAGGCTGGTAAAAACTCGTTGCGAGTAGTATATTTAAGATAATATTTTGGTTTCCGTATCTGCTAGGACGGGAACGGGGCTGTGCGGTGGAGGTTGGCGGTGTTCCGCTCCGAAAAGTTTGCCATCTTTCCCTCCACTCTCTCGCAGAGCGCGCGGAAGATATATTTCGGCGCGATGCGGTATAATGACATGGTGTAATTGCCTCTAATTACTTGTAAAATTACCTTGTGGCATAAAAGATGGCTGATGGCTGGCACTCGTTCGCGCTACGTTAAAGGCCCTCCTAGCAAAGTTTTTCCTCGAGCAGCAGCGGCAACCGCGGGAAAATATATACGAATGCCGAATGCGGTAGCGGCGTTTGGTTGGCGGTAGTAAAAGTGGTTGAAGCTGTAGGAAATGAACCCGTTCCTTCGCCAACACCACCACCCCACGTACCCAAATGGATTCGCCACATCTTCGCCGTCGTCGTTTCTTACGCGTTGCGCGCAAATCGTAAGCACCCTCGCATTCCATCATAAATAAATATACCCTGAGCTGTGGCGCGCGGGCGGCGGCAACGGAACGCGCCAGCCGACTCGCTAATGTTATTATTTCGCCACCGAGCTTGCGAGCCGGCTGTGTTTTTATTAAAATATTGAGCTTTAATTAAAACTTTTAAACGTTCGCCTACATTAGGAGCGAAAATCTTAAATAAATTTGCAACACGTAATAATGATACTTACTACTGAAAGGGGAAAATCACATCTTGAGTTGCGTATATTCAACCTGATTTAGCAAAAACTCTAGTTATTTAAATTTTAATTGCGATAATCAAAAGTTAAATATTATGCACCTTGTGTATTTTTGTCTAAGGAAGTCTGAGAGCCAAACATGTGATTTTCCGAGTTTTTCGATCATATAAGTTGAACTAATGGCTGTATAGTAAGAAAAATGCCAAACTTGGTGTTAAATTAATTGATAAACAGGAATAGTTCATGGAAAGTCCGTTCAGACTTATTCATTTGATGATATCTGATGCTAAACCGATAAAAGTGTTGTACTAACGCCTCATGGTATTTCCTAAAAAAATTTCGGAAATTTTAGGACTAATAATGTTTATCAGATCAACTAAAAATCCAATCAGTAAAGGTAATTTTATATTTTGTGTGCTTAAATTTTCCATGCCTTACTTTTTTTACCATTTTTTTACAATTTGTCATGAATATTTTCCACGAAGTTATTTAATCTTCGTTATTTTAATTACAATGATAGTAATCGCACGATAAACATTGTCCACCTTGTCTAATTTAAACTGAGAAAGTTTGAGGGTCAAAAAAATAGATTTTCGGAGTTTTCTGAACATATAAGAAGAATTCACATTTCAGCCTGATGTTCACCTTATCTACTATTTTAGACTGACAAATTTTGAGGGCCAAAAATATGATTTTCGGGGTTTTCTGAACATTTAAATTCGATTTATGGTTGGAAACAATTGAAAAATCGCCGAAAGTAGTGTTAAATCAATTAATGGACATGAATATTTTAGTGAAACTCTCTTCAGAGAATTTCATTTGATAAAAGACGATTCTAATGAAATAAAACTGTTGAACTGACGCTAAATAGTGTTTTCTAAAATATTTTAGAAATTATAAGACTGGTAATGTTCACTTTATCACTTAAAAATCCAACCTGTAACAGAAATTTATTCATTGTATGTTTAAAATTTTCAGCACTTATTTGCGTCGTTTTTCGGATTCCTGTGCACATACTGAGTGTAAAGTTTGTGGTCTTATACGGGCGTTAATAAAAGTTGAAAATCGTTTTAATGTCATCACGGTGGAAAATATTGGCACATCACATCTCCCAGGATCGCAGGCATGTAAAAAGTGATGTGTTGAGTTAAGTAGCGTGCAGCGTTTTATCCCGCGGCATAAAGTAGCCCGGTAGCATCGAGATGATAGTTGTATTGGCGACATTCCAACAGGCTGCAATCGTGCACCACTGATCTTTCTCTCACAAACTGGCACCATCGCCCCGCCGACCCTTTTGATGGCCCAAGAGCACCACCAACCACCCACAAACGCATTGTAATGTTTTAAATTTGTTTGCGTGAATATTTCATTTCTCCGCAATGGAAGGAGTTCGAGTATTAATGCTGCTCAATAAACTAAGTCCCCGAAAATTATGTTATTATCGTGCAGAATTCCCAACAGACGCATCCGCTCGATATATAGCCCTTCGCCTACGCATGGAAAAACCGCGCGTATTGTGCGCAGAGCCAAAAATTCTAATTAAAAGAAATAAATCTATCTGGTGCTTCAATATTTAAGATCGGCGAGTTTTCAAGAGCTAATAATTCACGCCTGCCGACTAATAAAACTGATCAACTGTGGGAAATTCGGCGATGTCTTTTGTGTGGCGTGATATTTCTATTAGAAATTTGCGCCTGGTTCGCTGGATGGTGCCCAAGTTTGTAAATATACTCGCCGTACTGGTTTGGTTGGGTACTGGTTGTATGTTGGTGTTCGAACGGCGGTGATCAATTAGTGCTCTCGGTCTCTCGAAGCGGCCTGTACACCGTACAAATCACTAAAGTTTGTAGAGCGGCAGTTGATGCCTGCGAGAGAGCAGCTTCGTGAGCAGGACGCGAGCAGCGGGGATGGATCGGAAAACGCACACGAGTGATCCTCAACTAATGCCGTCTAATTGACAGGTTGTGTTCGATCGCTCGCGTTACACGGATATAGGTAATTAATGTCAGGACCCGTGTTCCTGTCCTGTACGAACGACGCCCGCACGACATTGGCCCAGTCATTGCGGAGGGGCCTTATAGCCGCCACCGCCGCCACAGCTACCGCCACCATCGATGCCCAAGCGCACACATTTACACGCTCCGACTGCTCTTGTACCTCGCGTGTGTGTATTTAGTTGCCGCCAGGACACGCTGGCATTAATACCCTTAATTGTGCGCACACAAGTTGATCCCTGAGTGCGCGGCGTCTAAGGAAAGTCTTAGATTTCCGTTCTGGAGTATGGAGTAGAGAGTAGAAAGTAGGAAGTACTGATCTGATCAATAGAGATGTCCTGAGACTTTGAGAGATTATGTCCTAGTTCTAAGCGTCCTTGGTCTAAATTATTTGGAAATATGAGATGAATTATTGTGGAGTGAACTCCTGAACCATTTACATGAACGCATTTTTGTCCGTCGTCTATGAATATCAGACTAATTTTTAATCAAAATTTCTTAATTTTGTATTTTATTTATGAGTTTTGTATTTTAAGGAGTCGGAAGCCTTTATTTTTTCCCCTCTGATGAAAAATAATCAGAATATTCTTCCTGAAAACTTCAGAAGCTCAAGAAATGCATAGCCGATTTAAAGGAATTTAATCGCGCAATTTTCGTCCCTCAGACTATTATGAATAAAAATCAGACTAGAAACTTCTGCAGCTCAAATCTGTTTTACATTTAAGGAGTCTGAATACATTATTTTGTTCCTCAGTCGACTATGAATGACTGTCTGAGTATTTTTTCGTGGGAACTTCTGAAGCTAAAAACTGTTATGCATTTAAGAGTCTGAATGCATTATTTTTTATTCCTCCGAAGACTATTAATAAAAGTCAAGCTCTGATCATATCAGTAGAGACGTCCTCAGACTTTGAGGGATTATAACCTAGTTTTAAGCGTCCTTGGTCTAAATTATTTGGGAATATGAGATGAATTGAGTAATGAACCTGATCCATTTTTATGTATGCATTTTTTTGTCAGACGACTATTATTCATATTTGACTATTTTTCCTGGAAACTCCCGATGCTCATATCTGTTTTGCGTTTCAGGAGCCTGAACGTATTATTTTTTGCTTCCCAGATGTCTATGAATAACAGTAAGACTATATTCTCCTAGAAATTTCTGACGTTCAAAACTTTAAGGAACCTGAACACATTCTTTGTCCGTTAGAAGACTATGAACAACAAGCACTGATCTTCTCTATTGAGTCGCCTTCAGAATTTATCAGATTATGTCCTAGTTTTAAGTGTTTCTGGTCTAAATTATTTGAAAATATGAGATGTATTATCGTGCAGTCAACCTGAAGCAATGATTCAACTGATCTGATAGTTCCTACAATCCCTTAAAATAATCTATTTTGGCGTCACAAAGACAAGCAAGTACTTTTAAGTTCTAATTTTTCGATTTATGATTCCTAACAAAAAATATAGCCCTAGTAATTGAACTAGGAGTTGAAATAAATTACCACTCAGTAACTGACTAAGAATAATAACAACCAATTGACTCCCAGAGAAAATATTTCAACTCCCAACGAATATGTATATCAAAACACCCGCATTTCATTTAATCCAGCACGCTGTATAATAGCATAATCCCTGATTACATTAGACTGCGACTGACACCATCAATGCATCATTCTACTTCTCTCCACGCTCGCGCAACTGATGGCTCAAACTCGAGGCAAGCGAAATCGAATACAGAACGCGAAACAACCGGGACTGAGGAACCTGGGCGCGGTGTTTTAAAAGTTTCAGTTAATGAAGGAATGAAAGACGGCGTCGCTGACAACGACGAGCGAACGGTAAATGAAGATAAATGATTGCGATATTGGATTAGGCTGATGATTTGCGCGCCTCGCGACTCTCGCCAGCACGATGACAAATGTCCATTGGCAGCCCAGCAAGGAGGCAAGAAAACGCTGTGCAGCCGATAACAATCGTGCCACGTCGAAGGAAGCATCGAACAAGATTAGATCACCTCGTGCTGCGATTTTAATTCGTGTTTACGTTGCTGCCTCGTGTGAAAAATCGTCCGTAAACAGGACGAATCGATAGATTAGTGATGTCTTCCGTCTAAGCAGCACACCGTCGTTGCGTCGCTTTGGTTGAATGGAATCTACGGCGTGTAGATTTCAATTAACGATCTCAAGCGTAAAATTTCGCCTGGAATGAGTCCGGGAAAAACGAAAATGCGCCCCAGCAAAAATGATTTCTCCCCATCGTTAACCTTTCCATCTATATTGCTTACAGTGGCTATTTTCAGAGCATAAGTGGGCGAAAGCATTCAGTTTTCATAAACTTTTTCTTAGAAACTTCTCTAGCTCAGTTCGCATTTTAAGGTGTCTGAAAGCATTACTTTTAGTTCCTCAGACGACTTTGAATAAAACACATACTGTTTTTTAACTTCTTAGCTTATCTTAGCTTATATGCTTATATATGAAGCTCAAAACTGTGTAAGGAGTCTGAACACATTATTTTTGGTACCACTGACAGACTCGTTAACAGACTGACCCGTTTTTCCTGAATACTTCTGAAGCTCAGAACTATTTGCATTTTAAGGAGTCTGAACGCATTACTTTTAGCTCCTCAGACGTCGATGAATAAGAGACAGACTGTTTTTTAACTTCTAAGCTTATCTCAGCTTATATGCTTATATCTGAAGCTCAAAACTGTGTAAGGAGTCTGAACACATTATCTTTAGTCCCACAGGACGCTATGAATAACAGACTGACTCGTCTCGTTTTTCCTGAAAACCTGTGGAGCTCAGAATTGTTTACATAGATGTATAGATGTTTTATAACATTATAAAAATCAAAAGACGTTTCAAAATATGAATTTTGTCCACTTGTATGTTAAATTCAACCACTCTACATCCGCCTGAAATGTGGCAGTGAAACTTTGCTGTTAGCAATCTGGATCGTTCCACCCCCTAAGGTCGGTGCTGGCGGCGCCGAAAGGTGGCCCATAACCATCCGCTGTGACCGCGTACCCCTTTTCACTCCCGAACTTCTGCTTTAATTAAAATGACGCTCTTAATATTTTTCAATTCTAAGCGGAATTAAACGGCTTGTTCTTAAATTTAGTATCTCACATTTGATGGTCCCGAAGAACCGGAAGAAAAAGTGTATTCGCAGACGTCAGAGCGCACTCGCGTTTTATGATCCTTTTCCTCCTCGTTTCCTCTTCCGACATGATATGCGCGCGCGTGCACTCGCCAGCACCCCCATTTTTCTTGCACATTCTAATCTCTTGGTTCCTTTACGAAAAAGCTCTCTTGCGTCATTAATTGAAAACATTGTGTCTTTTGCGATCCACAATTAACGCTCAGGGGTATTCAAGGGTATTTTAATTGTTTATAACACTTTTATACTTTTACTTCTCATTATTATATTTTTTTAAATATATAGACCAAGTAATAGAAAAACTGATCCAGGAGTTTACAGAAAATTTCACCATGAATCGAATGATGTATGATTTATAATCCTAAGATTACGAGAAATATGAAAATAATTAACAACTTTAAAACTAGTCATATTTCGGAAAAGCCGTTTTACACGTTAGATTTCTCAATAATTACACTATCTTTGCGCGTCTTAGCATATACCAAAATAAAGTATAAATAATGGATAATCAATTACTACAAGAATAATAATTCAACGATTTGTTTATTAGAAATTATTTTAAAACTAAGTTCAAATTTCACATTTTGGTTTCGCCTCTCAACGTGCGAAAAAAAATTAAGAGTATAGATGTAAATTGTAAATGATTACATTTTGTGGGGAATTTAAAAATATTTGAAAATAAATGTCAGGCGTCGTTTTTCATCCTAATTTCTAATCTCTTGGATCCCTTACGAAAAAGGCCCTCATTTCTCTCTCCTGCATCATTAATTGAAAACATTGTTTCTTTCGCGGTTCGCAATTAGCGCCCACCCGACCCCAAGGACCGCCTCCCTTAAAAAAGCAGCCCTTGGATGCTGACTTCGTCTCCTCGCCCTCCTGCCAGTACGAGGACGACACTCATCTACATCAGCCACGAGGCCTCCCAGGATCGATCGATACGAGCATCGGCTTCTTTAATCTGCACTTATTATCATTCCCGGTCCATATCAATCAGAAAGCTGTACGCGCGCGCCTCGCGAAAGCTCATCAGTATTCCAACGCTGGTGCGGCCGCTCTTCTCTTCGGCGAGCCACAGCAGCTTAACGACACCGCCGCCGCCGTCGAGCGTCGAGCCAAACCAACCCCATGCGCCGCCACCCGCCAATGTTTGGCTTTGACATAACCAGTTAGTCCGTATTAATAACTTTGCTCGAGTTTTGCGCAAGAAAAAGGCGAATATAGAAAAATGACATAATTTTTTTGGCCCTGCCGCTTACGGTTCGACTTCGTTTTCTTCGTCGTCGTCGTCGTCGGTGGTGGTGGTGGCGGTTGTGGATTGCTGATGATGGCTGGTTGTGGTTGAGCTTTCGCCGCCGCCGCCGTGCCGTTGCGAAACAAAATTGTGCGCGCCGAGTTTCGCGACTCCAACGAGCATATTGCACGCTCAAGGCGCAAGACTCAATGTTCAAGGGATGGTTGGGTAGGGGCGGCAAGGGTGAGTGGTGGCGGGTTTAGTTAAAAACATCGGGGACTGAAAGGTAGTGGTTGGGCGTTTGGAATGTGCATGCTGACGACAGCAAACTAAATTGAAGTATTATACATTCATTACACATGACATGGCATTAAGCAAATGAGTTACTTATTTCTTTTCGGTTGCTTTTTAATGATATTCACGAAAGACTTGCGAAACAAACTTGCAACAATTCAAAATGTCAGATAAATGTTCTACTTACAATTTGATAACATATAATTCTTACTAAATCAGGAATATACAATTATGACATACCTGAAACAGAAAAAAGGAAAAATTCAGCATTTATACCTTAAGAATATTTTTTTCATGTAATAATCTTTGAATTATCTATCAATTCTGTGACAATCAATTAGTTGTCAATATAGAAAGTTATCTTCTTGGCAAATAAACCGAAAATGAATAAAGTTATTTTTTCACTACGTAATTTAAACTACAAAACTTAACACTACAAAATTTAAAAGAATGAAATATAAAGATAACAAACGTAGGCAACCAAGTATGCCTTTCTTATACCCTTAACCGTTTCACTCATTCGAAACTATATAACCAAATGTACTCATATCGATGAAACATCAAAATATCTACATACTATAAAAGTAATACACTTTAATAAAATACTTTTCTCTCTCCCTTTCTCTTCCCTAGTCTTTTCCAAAGACTCCTTTAAGAAGCCACAAGACGAAAATTTACGACCAAATTCGCTCCATCCATGTAGCCGCCTGAGATCGTGCGCATGGAACCGTTTAACGTCCTCGTCTTCGATCTATCTGTACGTAGTTTACCTTTAGCGACATACTAAAGTGAGTCGTTACCGAAGCCGGCGGTAAACGCTCTCCACCCGCACATGTTATTCTCCTGCCGCCGCCGCCGATGGGGCTGCGTGATTACCCACACTGTTATACATGTAGTAGCGCCGACGTTACGCACTCGCGCGCCGCGTCGCCCCCAGAGGACATAGGTAACGCCGGCGCCGATAGAGGTGACATAAAGAACCGCAAAAGATAAGGCGGTCCATATAATATCGAATGGCAGTCTCTGGAAGCAGGGAAATGCATACGTAATTTGATTTCCTGCCTCGATTTTTCCGAAACGCCTACAATGTATCCGGAAAAGTGATATTCAGGCGTGTGTAGTTAATATGTGAGTTGAAGTTCGATCGTTTCGCCTTCAATGATGATGAAGGAAAACTACGATATATCAGATTAGACAAGAAAATGTCGCTTCTTATGATTTTAGGTTTTATAGAAAATTTTAAAAGGTATAAAATTTTACAAAGTAGCTAAATAATATTATAATAATGTGTATTCGTAACATTTTCTTTATTATAGTAACTACAAAAATTGGTGGAAATTTCTCGTAGAAGTCACGTCTAAAAGAGAATTCTAGAAATACCACCAGACACGATACAGTTTCAATTGATGGCACATTTTACTATTTATTTATCGAACATTTTATTTTATAGCAATGAAATCAGTACGGTTGTATTCATCTATTTTCAACCTTCAAATGCTATATTAGAATTTTAAATTTCATTACGATGATCACTTCGAAGAAATAATCCGATAAATATTAGATATGATATTATTTCACCGTAACATTTTCTTACATATTTTTTGTAAATATTATTTTATAAAAATGACTCTAGGATGGTTGTATTCAGATATGTTTTACTACCTTTTGGTGAGATTTTCAAGTGCTACACTATTTTAGGTTCCCAGATAATAGCACTTGAACACTCAATCCTAAACGATACGGAATGTGATTAAAGAATTGTACAGCTTAATTAAAATGGGACCAAATTTAAATTTTTTCTTTGGGAAAATGACTCAAAAGCGCAATGTTTGAACTAAACGTAGACATTTTCAATTAAATCAAAGTCAGACAATGAGTGAACGTCCCTTGTAAGTAACATATGTAAATCACAGGTGCTACATTTAAAATCTTACCTCCCGTAAGAAATGCTCACAGATTTGGCAAGCTTCCTTTGGGAGTTAATTTGCGAGCGGCAACCAATTTCCGAAATAAAAAATATCGCTTCTAAATTATCATTATGCAAGCGCATCGATTATAAATTACACATTTTTGGAAACCCCTTCCCCGCCTACAGCTTTTGCTACTACATATTCATTTCTATTTATACGTCTGTGCTACGATATTCTTCTCTACGTTACAACCCTGCATCCTGCTCTGCGAATCTGCGACTCTATCGAAACGATAAAAATTTAATATGTAGGCATAAAAATAAAATACGGCCGCACAGTCGCTTGTTTTTCACCATTTTTTGCGCGTTTCTCACATCGATTTCGTGAATAAATTACACTATCCACAACATTTATATCTCCTCACAATATTTATGTTACCCGCCCGACGCGACGCCGAAGCCTTGCAGGCAATTAATTAAATCACTCGCATAAAAATTATACATTAATTGAAATTATTACGACGAAATACGTTGGTATGTATGACAAATACCTATAACTATAATAAGCCGGGGCATAAAATATCGAATGGCAACGTGTTGATATCAATATTCGTTACGCCCGTGTTTGCCGGATCGGCGCAATCGATAACTTTTATGAGGCTAGGTAATATAATGTCGCCACGAAGATTTATACCCTGCCCTACCTTCGAAATCTCCAGCTAAGCAATAAGAGATGATCTGTGCTAGTAATCGTCGGTCGTAAATAATCACAAATTGCATTCCGCGTGTTTGTAATCTTTTTGATTTTTCTAGCAGCGAGAACGCGGCGAAAAGGACGATCTGGACTTGTTAATTGTCCAATTTTCAGGCGGTTAATCTATGAATTTCGTAATTGTTTTAATTAGAACGTGCATGTGAAGAGTGTGGTGCATTTGCTGACTTATAGTATGTGTACGTAGATCTAACATAAGTGATTCGCTGGAATGCATTTACCAAACGAGCAATTACAATTACAGCTGTGCGTAATGTGGTCGTGCAGCGTTTTTGTTTCCCATGGGCTTGATGTGTTGTTTGACGATGTTGGATGATGATGGCGATGACTGCCATCCCGTGTTTAAGAGGAAAAAATATAGGTTGAGAGCAGACGCGCTTGAATCGTGCACAGACGCCTTCAAACCCATGCAACACTCTCTTAAATGTTAATGATAATGATGATGAAAACATCTTGAATGTTTGCTCTGTACACAGATGTGATTGACCTTATTTTAAATAATTAAATGACAAATATATCAATCTATCGAAACTTATGCATCATCTAGAATAGACTATGGCCGAAAAATACAAGATTTTCCCGACTTTTCTCAGGTACTATATATAACTAAAAATGATTTGGATTTGAGATGACACTTTAATGCATAGCCCCTAAGCACTGTGTATTTTTTCGCATACAAAAATCGATGTTAAATTTAGAAATGGATGTTTATATCTCCTCGTTTTTTAAACTTACTTAATTATGATCGGAAGCGAAAAATCAAAAATTATTTGCAAAGCTTATAAAATTTGCTTGAATATGACGTCGAGTATTTTAGAAGAAAAATGTAAAATTGCATGTTTTTATAGTTTTAAATTTAAAGTGTCTTAATCGACTTAAAATTAAGAAAAACTATGCAAATATATCCTTTTTATTAATGTCATATATGTCATAATTAATGTCATATTCTAGAGAATTTAATTATCTGCATAATGAGCTTTCATTCAGCAAAATCGGTTCAGTAGAATTTCTTTAATAGTGTACGCAAAATCGAAATCGGCGTCGCGCGAAAAACATTCAGTAAATATTAGTAGTCTTATATTTACTGAACGTTTTTTCCCAGTTTTAAGACCTTTAACTTCTTAAATACTGTAGTTATCGACTTGAAATTTCTAGAGAATATTCTTGAATAGTTTACCTATTGATCTATTTTTTGACCTGCTATGATAGAGTAACTAACTTAAACTTGTTTATATATTCTATACCACAGTACTCATATTTTGCAATGTGATAAAAACTTAATAAATATTTCATTAAAAACTTTATGATTTCCATCCTTGAAGCGATGACATCGCCACAGCAAAAAAAAATTGAAAAATTACCATCATCAAATCGTTCGTCAGTTACCCGTTCGCACTTTGCTCTCCCCGTGGCAGAAATGAATGATTATCGAACTCCTTCGCAATGTGCCACCCCCCTTAGACCGGTCGACCCAGGCCCCCCCTGATAGTACTGGGGGTGGGCGGGCGTCAGCGACGGGCCAAACATTTCGCTACACGTTCGTTACGCGGACGGGCAGGCCGCGCGAGAACGGAACAAAGGTGGTGCCAACCGAGAGAACACAATGAGACTTTTCATTGTTTTTGTTCGAGCACGGGGGGCGGGCGCCGAGGCGGTGGTGGCGGACGCGCTTCCTCAGTCCTCGGCAGTTTGATTCAGAGAAGCGCAACGCGTAGAAAACTGACAACCCTTCAAGCGATGCTGCACGCTCACACCCACACGCATCCATATTCGTATACGTTTACATGGTGAGGGTGTTGGTGGTGGCGGCGGCGGCGATGGTGAGAAAACGCGCGCGAGCACATCGAGTGCTCCATCGCGTACGCCGTCACCTCGCCGCCGCCAGCCAGCCAGCGTACTCACTCTCTCAACTGCCACACACCACCACTCCGCCCTTTTGTTTTTCTTTCGTTTCCCATCGTGATTTTAGCGCTTATTTTTAATATGATGAATTTGGAGCTTTGTACGCTCGAGGTTTAATTATTCGCTGAGCTTTTTACATTTATCTACCTAATTGTATTTCCTGATTATCCAGCCATCAACGGGGGTGGCGCTCAACGTTCTGGCGAAACAATGCAGTTCGCCGTGCTTCTCAAGGGGCACGTAATAAATCATAATGTGTTCCGCGATTTTTTCTTCCTTTCCAAAATATGAGGAAAAAATGTCCGCTTGGTCCCAAAAAGTTGTAAAACTGGTTCAAGATTGATTCAATTTAACCTAACTTTACCTAAACTTAACCAAACTTAATGTAACTTAACTAAGTTGACCTAATTTAACCTAACATAAACCACCTTAACCCAACCTCACCTATCTTAACCCAACCTATCCTAACTGAACCTAACTATATCTTAACAGAACATAACTTAGCCCAACCTTACGTAACTTCAGCAAACTGAATCTTATCCCATATTATAACTTTATAACTTACCCCAACATATCCCAACTTAATCGAACTTAATCTAACTTAATCAAACTTAACCTATCATAACCTAACTTAACTCAACTTATTATAACTTAACCCAATTAACTTGAGCTTACGTAATGTTGACTAATCAAATTTTCTACTTTTTGTCAACTCGAAATGACCTCTAATCGATTGAAGAGTTCCTAAGTTGGCACAGTTGCTGCAGACTGCACTGCTCAAGGTGTTAGGCAAAGTGCAATTAAGAAGGTAGTTAAGTAATGGCAGAAGAATGCTCGAAACGATCGTGAGACGTTTAATTGCAGAATATAACGCAATTAAGTGCAAGCTGGTGCGCTCGGTAGCCAAAACCGTGCGAAACCCAGAACCCATTCGTATTTATGATTATTTGAAAAACGCAAAGTTTGCCAAATCATTTCCAGAATACCGTAATATTTTTCGACGCACATTACTGCAATATGTTACCTTTGCAAGCGGTAAGTTTGCCGGCCCATAATTTGAACGCCTTAATTGCCTTCCTGTTTTTTAATCCCCGGAAGCCTTAATTCCTTTTAATTTCAATTCCAAGTGACAGAATTTCAACGTAGTAATCATCACCGACCGCATTGGATTAAAAGCCTAACGCGTCATCTTCATTCGCAGAAATGTCGCCTTTTTGGACTGAAAGAAGTTCGTTAAGCCTCGGCGACCTCTTCCCCCACGGTGAGCCGCCAGGAGTTTGCGTTTTAATTAAATTGTCAGAATCCCACTGAGATTGTGGTGCGAGCGTGCACCTTGCTTAAAAACGAATAAAATTTTTAAGGAGATAGTTAAAAAATAAAATGAAAGAAATGATCGGTGTTTGCTTCACCGTGTTGCTACTGGTGAGTGCGTAGGCTGGCAGGAAGAAAAAGCCTCGAAAGTGATAAAAGTTGCTGCTCATAATACCGTCATTATGCAAATTTTGCGTAATGCACGAATAACCTAGGCCTATTCAGCGCACGCCACTTTTACGTATTTTTTTAGGAAACGTTTTTCCTCCCCTGCACAATCACCGCTTGTTTAGTGCAAGAAGAAGAAAATCATATGCAAATTAGCGGGTGAATCGTCGGTGAATATTTTTACAATGTTTATAATTCGGGCTTTTATGGAGAGAGGTATTTGCATAAAAGTGAATCGAACGAACTCCCGCGCAGGAACAAAAAACGCACACAAAACCCGTCACAAATCCACAATGTTAACATCGCACAGATCGTAGGAGCTGGAAAAGTTCGTAGGGAACCTGAGGGGGCTCAGATTAAAGCATCCCGGGACAAAGGCAATAGAAAAATTTGATGTTTATTCACGTCAGGCGAGGTTTTTCGGTAGGTTGTAAAAGTTTACAACTAACCGGTACGAGTTTATAATAAACAACGCACAACGGTGCGCCTTGTCCGTCGTTTAACAGCCCGTAGTTGTAAAATCGAACAAGAAGCACGTTCATTTTCCGCCGCCGCTCGCGCAAGTCTTTCAAACAGATGTGCAACACATTTTCAAGCCAGCAAACGAACGTTACTTTAGCAACGTGTAGCTAAAGTATTGCTGGCGCACTTGTAGTGCGAGATTGAAGCGTTTACGTTTACAGCGAAGAGCAAAAACCCACGCAGCAACCGTGTGAAATAATACATTTTGCGAAAACGCGGCGCACATGCACTTCCTATCCACGGCTTTTTAATTAAGCGCTCTACGCTCTGACGTTTTGTTTAGTTACACAGTGTCGGCCCACAGACGCAGCGGGTCTGTTAGAAGGATTCAAGAATAACAATTGACATCATTTCCGCGTGGAAGTCGCAAAAGTGTATAAAACACAATTTTTGTATACGAACTTGGTGGTTATAGAGAGGGAGACTCGATCTAAAATGGAGAATGTGGAAGTAGGGAGTAAGGAGAATTGTGCAGGAAGGTGAAACCTGTTGGAGGTTGAAGTTGTAGGTATATAGGTAGAGTCTCCCACTACTCTTGCGCACCTTTGAAGCAACAGGTGGAATTTAAAGAAAGGCAGGTGGAGTCTAACGCTATAACAGGTAGCACAGGTTGGCTCAACTTGTTTGCTGGCTCCCAATCGACGATCTAACCGGATCTAATGAAACTCCCCTACGATACCTGCCAAGACCAATAAGATTTCTTCTGATTTTCTGAGCCATTTCATCGAAACATGTAAACATGATTGATTAGATATGAAAAAGTTGCCGTTCATGATGTAATACTTCAATGATTCAAGTCAATACCAATAATTAATTCACTTCAGTATGTTTATTGAGTTGAATGTCAGATTTGGGAAACTTCAAGTCCTAATTAAAACAAGTTCGTACCCAATATTAATTACATAAACCAATAAGATTCCTTCTACGAAATTTACGAGTAAGAGGATGGTCCTCTACATTGTAGGCAGGAGTTACAGACTTAATCAAAGGGCACCTTCCTACCACTTTGATTAAGTAGAAAAATGATTCAATGTTTGAATGCCAAGACCAATAAGATTCCTTCTAATTTTCTGAGCTGATTCATTTCATCGGAACAGGTTGAAATTATTGATTAGATGTATACATTTCCATTCATGAGCTAATACTTCAACTCTACAATTCAATACAAATATCGAATTGACTTCAGTATGTGTATTGACTTGAAGGTCACATTTGGAAAACTTCTAGTCCTTATTAAAACAAGTTTGGGCCCAATATTACCTACAAAAACCAATAAGATTCCTTCCACGAAATTTATGAATAAGAGGATGATCCACAACTTTGCCGGCCGGTCTTACAGACTTTGTCAAAATCAGGTAGAAAGATGATTCACGGTTTGAATAAATACTGTCAACTAAACCGTGAACAATTACAAAGATCTGGTGCCGGAATGACCCAACCTTATATTAGACTCGGCTGACTGATGTCCCCTGGAGCACAAAAGCAGCGCTACACAATGACGCCATAAAGGTCGGAAAATACCTCCACATAGTTCCTCCAACCTTTCTCCAACAACCGTCCGAACGCTCATACACGTACATAAATATTATTTTAGAAACTTTCCTCGAGCTGCCCACCGCCGCGAGGACCCGTAGAAAGCAAGCAAAACCGAAAAACTTATGCCATATAAAAATGCACAAACACGGCCAGCCACGCCGCATGAAAAGACAGATGAAAAGAGCGCAAAAAGTACGACATCCAAACGTACTTCTTTGCAGAGAATAGTGCGCCCGCGCTTACACACAAACAGCGGTGGAGATGTCGACTCGCTGCGAGATAATAATGTTATTGTGATGTCCACTTCTTTCCGAGTTCAGTCAGTCGTCCCCTTTTGTTGGATACAAGTGTTTGCAGCGGAAATAATTCAAAAATGTTTCTGGTCTCGGTGGCGGAACGACAATATCACTGGTGCTAGGGAGAGGAGTGGAGGAGCTGATAGTGACTAGTGGAAAAGGAGATGTAGTGAGCTAGGGATGCGAAACGCATCAATATTCAGATTTCGCATTATGCAGATATTGTTTGCGTGCTGACCGGTGGGTGGATACTTGCTCAAAATGGCAGCTTTGGTTTACCTAAGAGGAAGAGGTCTTGCGACTGCATCTTGGGAGATAAGAAAATATTGTGCTTATTCCTTAAGTGTTCAAAACTATTGAGTAATATGTTAATCGTAGATTGTTATTTAAATATATGTAAACCGCATACAAAAACAGAAATGCTAAGGGGGCATATACACTTAGCAGTAAGTAAAAAGGCATCGGTTTGAACGGAAACTTGATGATATGTGGTCCTCGCAGTTCCAACTCTCAAGACTTCCACAGGTCTTTATAATTAGATGACTGTTAATAGATTTGATCGCGCTTTTTAATAAACAAATACAGGTCTACCAAAAAAGAGATAAAAATGTAAAATGAGACATAAGAAATCAGTAGAAATCCTCAAGGGGACCGCCTCTACCGGGATCTAAAAAGACATGAGGCTCTTGAGCCGCAGGTACTGACCACTGATCTATGAACAGGTTGGAGATCACATAAATGTCTTACTTTACTGGTTCTATAAACTTTGATCTAATAAACTTTGGATCTAATGATCAAAACTTTCAATTATCTCAATTTTCTTCCCCACCTGATTTTCTGAAGGGTGACTTGTTACGGTTAGCAAGGCACACGTAACCTCAAAAAAATTAAGAGATGTTTGATATAACCTGTAAGAACGGTTAAGGAGTATATTGGTCAAATTTTATCTCAGAGACATATTGGACAGACTTTGCATGTTGAAGCAACGTACAGTTTAGACTGTGTTGTTTAACAAGTAATCATAACTTTTAAGGGATATTATGATTAAGGTGCTTGCTCCTTACCGACTTGTAAAGAAAGTATGAGCCCAGTATAAATTCGTAGAGATCCACCCAAGGAGCGTTACTCACTTAAGCTAACTGAGTTAACTGAGGTAGTTTTAATTAAGTTACCACTTTAACCTAGTCCAATGATAGAAACTAGATAGAGAAATTCTTAGAAGAGACTAATCTGTGACAAGTATTTGTGCAGTTGGGAAATAAAACAGTTAAGAGAACCTAATATTACAGTAAAGGTAGTGAAAACCACATGGAATGAAATGTATACGTTAGAGACACCTCGTTGAACGTCTCAATTACCCGGCGTACACCAAGTGTGCAAGCAGTCTGTGAGAGCATCATAAAAAGCGATTCTGTTTTTTTTTCGAGTCCTCCTCCTTCTCCTGCACTCACTGTTTCAGTTTCAAGGTGCCGTTGTCGCCGTGGAGGCGCAGCACAAAAACCATCTAAAATTAATGGATATAAGATGACAGCGACGTTTTTTCCATCATCCGTGCGCCGCCGCTCTATGCTGATTGCCATCCGCCATCTCTCGCGGGAGCCCCGACTGCCTCTAAACCGATAATTAATTTGAAGCCCCGCACTATAGTCGCCGCGTCGCGGAGAAAAACAACTCGTCCATTAACTCCGGGCGTAAGTAATACCACGCTGAAGTAGGCGCACATTAACAGGTTCACGCAGTGTGTGCGGCGGCGACGCGGATGACATCAGGCCCGATCGCACGTCAACCGTTTCGTGGCGTCAGGAGAACGAGGAGGAGGAGGATCTCAGGGAGGGCCGCGAACGAACGTGCATGGGATTTCGGTTATTCGATAGCAACATGTGTCATCGCACATCGTCAGCCATCGTCACAGGTTCGTGCACTATTTACTATCCATTAGTTATTGCTCGATTCCGTTGAGAAACGCCGATGTCTGCGAGTGAGAGATAAAGCTGTGGTTTTTATTTGGATAGAGTGGATATCTCATTAGCTACCACTGACGTCGTCAGACGGGCGTGTACACTTGATGAGTGAAATCCGCCTTGTTGTTTCAACCTTAGCTGCGAGCATCGAGCATATCGATAACCTGCACGCTCCTGCTCGATCCGAACACAAAAAACGGAGGCGAGGGCAAAAAAACACAACACGGTGACATTAGCAGGAGGCGTTGGTGTTGGTGTCGCAGTAGTTGCCAGTTGATGGGTAAATTTATTGTTAAAGGATCGAGGGTGGATAAAGGTCGGGCGTAGGTCGAAAGGTCGTTTCGCAGGCATTAGGCGTGGAGGTCGGGCCCGCAGGTGGTAGATTCGCAAACACAGTCGGATGCCTTCCTGCCGACGTACACCATGCCACAGGGTTGCGAAAAAACGGTAGACGGTACTTAACAACATGTCGGCGAACAACTGCTGAACATGTTTCATGTTTCAGGTTAATGTCTGGAAGCTGTTGCTAAGAATAAAAATAAAATTCGAATCTAATAGAATTTTCAGTATTTTTACCCTACGCCTGCACAATGTTCATTGTATGTCAACGTCAGTCAAACAATATTTGTAAATGTAACTTGTTGGTAGTGCCATCTAGTGAGAATCACCGCAACTACTAACAAGTGGGCGCGCACGCATTGACCAACACCGATTTCACTGGATTTGTAGGTGTAGTACTTTTTTTGATTTGTGGGATTTTTCGACGTTTTGCAACGTATTGCCATAAAAAATCAACATTTCTGTCAAATTGAAGTTGGACTATCCCTACACGCCCTTTGTAAGCATATAACTACCAAGGACCAAACCTGTTAAAACCTTACAAAATGTACAAAAATCCCAGAAATAAAATCGAATTTTTTAACAATTTCTATACAGCGGTAGAGATTACAACCTACAGTAATCTATAATCTGTGCAACCATTTGCATCGCGCTTTGCGCTCTGGTCATATATGTCAAAAGTGGATTAGTTGTTATTGTGGGCGAGTTTGCATTGAGCCAGCGAGAGCATCGAATATTAAAATAATGCCGCCGATGTATGTGTGGTTGGTGGAATTAACCTATTCTATTTGCCAAGGCACAAACACGCACGCCCACTGACGCCACCCTGTATATTATATATCAATGTATTCTATTTTGTTGTGTTACGTGCATTCATGCATACGCGCAAATCCAGCCCAGCGCCCATGCAGCGTTATTAAACCAATTAATTCCGAAAACCGAAATCCCCACGAGTAAATTCCATTAATACGCCGAATACATATTCGCACAAATGCTTCGGCGGCGTGTGGCGGCGGCGTGTGGCGGCGGCGGTGGCAGAGGCAGCGGCAGCGAGGAAGAACACGATAAAACCTCGAATAAAAATACAAAGTGTAAGTGTTGCGTTGCACCGCATTAAGCGAGTGCTCCAGTGCTTCATACGTTTGAATATGATAAAAAAAGATGTAAAGACCCAAAAGGCTTAGAGGGCAATCTCCCAGGGGCCTGGGTAATTTCTAGTCGATATGTGTATGTTTATATATGTGTATGTGTATATATGTATGTGTTGGTGTGTGCGTTTGTGTGCGATAGTAAATGCGAGCATTAATTGTTTAATATCTTGCCACACGTGTTTTAAGCTTGCTCAATGTGGGATTTACTTAGTTTAGCCTGCGATACGTTAATTGCAATTGGGTTCTACAGAATGTTAACATAAATTCTAATGAGTAATTGCAAAAAGAGGTTGATGCTGCCATTTAGAGGACCATATAAGAACTGCGAAGCATTTATTCCTTATCTACCTTGAAATTCAGTTGTTTAATAAACTACTGAAGTTAGAATATTATTATATATTATTTGATGGAAGAAATTATGCCGTATGAACTGTATAACTGCATTTTTTCTTTAAATAAATGTAGTATTTTCTTATTCTTAATTAAATATTGAGTGATACGGAGGAGTTATTGCAAATAAAGGACGAGCGTGCTTTTGACTACACTACTGAAGTAAAACTAAATATATTCTTAATATTTATGCATTATTTTCCCAATTATATACATCAGTAATTACTGGAATTGATTTTAAGAGTGAGGATATAGGTTATGGTACAATAAATAAGATAAGTATGTTTTGGTATAGAGATTAAAAGTAGCTATATTTGATATCTAATGCATTTTCTTATGGATAAAACATATTTGTTTAAATTTCGTAATACAACCAAAATTTGAAAAGTCTATTGTCATTGTCTTATGGTACTTATGGTACTTCAATGCTGGTAACTCGTAATAGAAAGACATATAGTAATGGTAGAGAATGAGTTTATTGATGTTCATAAACAACTTCATGGAATGTTCCACTTCAATATACTAAATAAAAATGATTTCGCATTATTTCTTAAGAGCTTTTATTTATTTTATTAATTTTATATTTATTTTATTAAGAAAGCCTCAAAGGGTTAAATTAAAATGAATAAAAAACAGGCTATCTCTCAAGTTGAAACAATTTACACCTAATAAAACAAAGAAATGTTAAAATTGGATTGTTAATTTCTGAGCGATATACCTCTTAATTTAGGCTCGCATTCACCCCAAGTCAAACGCACGTACAATTTTTTATTTGAAAATAAAATTTTGCAACGCTCTATATAAGATCATAATCAAAAGGATAATAAAAAAGTATTCTTGCAAATCGTTATTTATTTGTGGTACAAAGCTTTTCGTAAGTATTGGCAAAAATGTAATCGAAGTACTTCCGGGTATGTATGATTTAATTAATCCAGCTTTTGCGTGGGTGCCGTGTGTTTATCTCCTTTATCTTCCGCCTCCGACCGTTCCTGCTGCTCTTGTTGCTGCTCCTGTTGGTCCTGCGCCGAACATATGCATTCATGCGGCGATTCCCTCGGCTCTACGTGCATTTAACGTGCGTAATTGGCAATTGCCAAGTGCGACTTGTAGTTTCTGCATGCGCAACGATCGCGAATTGAATTGAAACCGGGACGAAGGTTGAAATACGAGGATGCGGTTTCCCGTTGCGGATAAAACCTGTCGAAATATACGCAGTGCTCCACTTCCGGGTTGCTCTCTCTTCGCGCACAGGCTGTCGGCATCGACGAAAAGGGGCATACTCCTAAAACGGCAGTGTTTCGATTTACTCTGCCAAGGTGATATATCGGAGCGCGGCGCGCATTGACAATATTTTATTATCGGCGGGCGCGGGGCAGCATTTAACCGAATTACGCCGGCGGCAAAAGGAAGCTTCCTTGCCAACCATATACAAGGGCCTTTCGGGGCTTTCCCAGCGCTGTGCTCTACCTATTGCCATATGCGGATTGGTTGCCAGATACAGATACTCCACGATACTATACGAGAAAATACGATACAATTGAATCTCGGCCGCGATGCATGTTGTCACCGCATCGATACACATGTTTCACGAAAACTACACCGCCAACCCTCTAACCGAATTAGAGCATTGGAGTCCGACCCTTACGAGAGTAAATCTTCATTCGCTGACTTTATGTCCGCACAAATGCATACCTTACAGAATTTGGAAGCTATCTATAGGACTAACTATTGAAAGGGGAAGTCTTACATTAAGTAATTACAAAAATAATTATTACGTCGAGTTTCGCGGAGTTTATTTTAATTTTTAGGTTTATTCATCTAAATTTATCACCTAACAGTAAGAATAAGGTAATTTTTGTTATTTTATTTATATTTTCTTCTTTTAAGGAAGTTACCTTATCAAAAATACTTGTTTTCACGATTTTCATTTAAGGTTCTATAACTCAAAACGCTTTGAATTTTGGATGGCATTTAAGGTCTAATTCAGAAGCACAGTCAAATTTTTCAAATGAAAAATTCGATATTAGAGTTAATAATAAATACCATGTTTAAATTGCCTCATTTTTTTGGTGTTGCTAAGCTGTGTACACTCTAGCGTCCTTAATTTTAATCAGCAATGAAAAACCAAAAACAATTTGCAAAGTTTATAAAATTTACTAGAATATGACGTCGAGTAATTTCATTAAAAAGTTAAAATTGCACATTTTTATATACTTTTTAAGTAAAATTGTATTTTTCGCATTCGAATTCGATTTAAAAAATATAAAAAAATGTGTAAATACATATATTTTCCAAAAAAAAAAAAACAATTGACGTCATATTCTAGAGAATTTAATTATCTATAAAATGAGCCATTAAACACCCAAAGCGATACAGTACATTTTTCTCAATCGTGTACGCAAAAACGAAATACGAAGTTGCGAGTAAAACGTGTTACATAAGATTACTATAAATTTTTATGAGCTTTATGAGCTATATCTTCGTAAATACTGCAGCTATAGACTTGAAATTTATTTTCTTCTTGAATTGTGTAGCTATTGATTAAGCCTCCTTGCAAAGTGATTTTTGGGCCGAAAAATGGGGTTTCATCTTTAAAAGTAAATTCTAAACATTATCAGTTATAATTTCTAGAACTAAAAACAATGTTTACAAATTGTCCACATGTTCATACACTTCAAGACTTACTTCCAGAAATATTTGTATATCAAACAACCCTTAATTTCGTAGACAGTAATTAAATAAACACTACATCCGTAGAAGCACCCTTACACATCTTGGAATCATGCAAAATGTTTGAAGTTTATTTACGTACAGTTTTACGAAACCTTTTGCAAGAAATCTTGTGGTCTGACACTGTCTGCAAGCACGGATACATTCCCCAAGCCGAATCTAAACAATAATTTATTATTGCAGCATGCACGCAGCGCAGAAACAACAAAGCTGCACAGAAAACCCCGATTGCTTTGATCGTTAACTCGTTACGAACGCTAAGTGCAATAAAATCGTCCCGCAACCAAATGTTTTCTATTACCGCGCACCGAATAAGAGGTAGTAAAATCTAGCCGCACGCACGCGGATGATGCATCGATAATGAAAAACTTTAAAATAGATTTACGAAAGAGTACACGTCATTTAAGGATGGGAAACAAACTCTCCTGGCGCGCGAGGGCGAAAGGTACGCGGGGGTATTGGTCACAAACTAAAAATTAGTTACCGCCGTCTAATTTTAAAAGTTACGAGGAGTTTGCGAGAGAGTGCCCGCCCGACACCGGATGGACCTGCTTGCCTGCCGCCTGCTTTTGCGCCTCGGATAGGGTAAATATTTGAGCGTACAAGGTGTTCCACAAGTTGGGTGGTGGTCCCTTTTCTGGGAAATAAGCGTGCTGCCGGCTAGCGAACGTCGAGTGTTTTTCGATGTCCTTCAGAAACGCTAGGTATTCGGAAGCGCCGAAGTTTTGAGGAATTTCCAAACGGCGAACGGCGCTACGGATGGATATAATTAGTTAAAACAAGGGTAAAGCACGCGCTTATTTACTGCGCGCTCACTTAGCGTTTCGCGATCCACCACGGCAGGAGCAGCAGGACGGAGGAGAGTGAGGGTAGTTTTTTACGCGTTTGTTTGTTGATTCGAAAAGTGCAAATTTTGCGCGCCCGACGCGAGCGCGGAGCGAGGGTCGTCACGCAGTCGGAAATTAAAACGTCGTCTTTTACGGTTCAACCCTTATAATCTTTCGTGGGGGCGCAAACTTAAAACTTCAAAATCGCCTTGCTACTTCGTGTAAATACGCTCAGGCATTAAATGTGAATAATGCGATTCGGATTTGGATTCGGATTTTGATTCCGATTTTCAACCCAGCATACGACGATGATTCATTTCCAAACATCACCCTAACCAAAAATAACCACCTGATACGTATCTTTTAAATATTTTAGCGAGAATATTGGAGGGAGTTTTGGATAACAATGAATTTAACCTCAATTTGAAGTCCGATTTTTTAGAGGAGGGTAATACTACTATTTAGTTGCGATTTTTGGTTTTCAACATAACCGATATTCGTTTAGATTAAACTTTCTAGATTAAAAGGGACGTGTCCTGAATGTCCAATACAGATTTTACCGAACATGTTTGTACGTGAAGTACATATATAGAAATATTTTCAGTTAATATGATTTATCACCAATTTGCACAGGTTTGCCAAACAAGGATTTTCTTCCTTTTTCTAGAAAAAACGAAAATTTTGACATAAAACCTCTGTGTTGTATAAATGCTGCGATGAACTCTCTCTCTCTCTCGGCGTTCTCTATATGGTCAGGTTGATAGCGTCAAAAATATTGAGTCAAATTTAAAGAAATGATCCAAAATAAAATTTTAAATATTTTTACTTTAATATATTTCTAACCGTAATAATAGGTCTTCAAGTAGATTAAAACCGAATTTGAACAAATATCCATAGTAAAAAACAGGCTTTATTGGAGCAGAAACACGGAGAAAGTGAAGTGTGAAAAAAACAGTGACGTGTTGCATTGGCGGGGATCGGTGGCGGGCGCATCGCGAAGAGACAAGGATCGGTTAATTAAAGTTACGGCCGCCGCCGCCACCGCTAGCCCCCCGTGATACCACCCAAAGGCTCGAGCGCTCGGTACGGTGATTAATTGTGATATATAGGTGCGACTTAAAGTGCCAGAATAACAACGTAAAAAAGTTCATTTGTCGGAGGTCAGGCGGAAAACGCAACTTGCCTCATTTACAACCGACAGCTACATACACACGCAGGCAGCAGGCGAAGCGGTGGCGGCGGCGGTGGGATGCCGAAACGCGGATGTGGGGCGGCAGGCAGCGCGGGCCAACTAATCCAACAGGGTGTCAGCGATCTACTTGAATATATCTACTTTGTATATCTACTTGGATGTACCTACTTGGTTTCTCACTAGGTGACGTTGTGATAGACGGTAATTTC
>JAODAC010000008.1:1730343-1757329 GCA_027575185.1 Mimaenictus wilsoni | reverse complement strand
TATATCTACTTTGTATATCTACTTGGATGTACCTACTTGGTTTCTCACTAGGTGACGTTGTGATAGACGGTAATTTCAGGGCTGATATTCAAAGTAATTCTTTGAATCCTTCATAACTTTTTAACTATATATTTTTGTTTTTTAAGAAGTCAGACTAAGAATCCTCTAAGAAACAAGCATGGTTAGTATCGAGTCTTTAGAAGTCTCTGAAAGCTCTAGAAGATTCCTTCAGAAGAAGGCTACAATAGAAAAATGGATATTCCAGAGAAACAACTATGAACTCCAAAAGGAGTCTGATACACCCAGTCTAGAAATGTAGACTACTTCTTACTCTTTTCGTCGCAGACAACGTATAAATACAACGCCGGCCTACCGGCGCGGCGCGGCGGCAGAAGTATCGTTAAAAACGTTTGCCAGTTGTTCTTCCCCGGACCAGGAACAAAAGCCAGCGGCGGTGGTGGACTGCAGTTCTTTTCAGGTCGTCGTCGTGGCGGCGGCGGGCACTTCCACTTGGACAACACCGCACAAAACGGGCAGCCAGTAAGGCAATTAGTATCGTGTTCTATACAATTAGGAGCGGCGTTTTTTTGCCTTTCTCGCAGCCGCCACCGCCAAGCCCTCCGTCGCTAGACGCCAACCGGTTAGCGTAGAAAAATACACAGCCAAGGAAGGAGATGTTCCGGCTTGTATCATCAGCGGGCCATATAATACCAACGACTTTGGTTTCCACGCAGTTGTGTTATTTTTATTGCCGTCATTCCGTGGAAACCGCGCGGAACGCTCAAGGTACAGAAAGACCTCCAAAGGACCTCCTCAGCCGCCTTTTATTTATTTTTATTGAGTCTTTCAATGCTCCCCCAACCTGCCAAGCAAGAGACTATTAAGTCCTCCATATTTAATTACTACCTTCTGGTTCAACATTGATATAGATCATTGCAAAGTTTGTAAACATCAGTGGTACTACTACTACTGAATATAACGATACAAGTGTGGAAACGGAGATTTTGGGCACGCTGCTGTTGGTGCTACGAATGTAGCAAAAGCCGCTGGTAGCAAGTGCAGCAATATCTGTTTATATACGAGTATCTTGCGGTATTTATTCGAATGTTTTAGAAATTGTCTTTTTAATATAGATATCCTAATAATAAAAGCCATGACGACTAAAACGCAAGTTTCTGCATTAATGCGTTTCATTAGTAGCTTTTAGTAGCATTAGTAGCATCAGTTTAGGATGATTTAAACAATATTTCTTACAGAAATCTGCTTAATAATTATTCCCAACATCATCATGAAACATGATTAAACTAAAATAAACCACCACAGTAAAATAAATAGATCACTGTAAACTTTGTAGACATCATCTAACCAACCACTAAACAGTTTATGGTGATTTATACAGTTTTCTCTCCAACGTGCCTGACAGTGCCTGGCAATGCCTGCAACTATTCCATTTGCTGATGGGGTCGGAGTCGTAAGGCGAAAACAGAAGTATGAGGGGGTGGGACCATAGGCCCCGTTTAAATAACGCGCCGCGTAAATCAGCAGAGAGTGTAATGTGATTATTTGTGTTTAATGTGATTTGTTGATCTGACGGGTCCGTGCACCTCGTCGCTGACAGACACGCCGCCGTCCTTCCGCTGCGCTGCCGCTCCCTCGACTCTCTCTGTTGCTCTGTGCCTGCCTAGCCACTCGGCAGCCGCCACGGCCCCGTCACCGCCGCCGCCGACCATGAGAGCCAGTTGGTCGTTGGCGTCGCGGCGACCTGTCAAATCAGGCGGAACTGCCGAATGACAAATGCACTCTAGGCCCGTTCGAGTGCAGATTGTATAAAACGTAATTGAATCATGTATTGTTATTACACACTCATCGCTGAAAGTGATGCATGAGATGATCTCGGCCGCCAGCGACGCACTACATGTGTAATGCGCGCGTCATTTCGCTGCGCCTCTCTCTATTAATTGCGATTTAAAACGCCGATTGCGAAATGTGCGGCCGCAAAACGGTCAACAATGTTTTCGCGATGTGTGTATTTATGTCAATACTTCATTAAACTGCAACCATTCTAATCATTTTATGCTGTTGTTTGAGTTACGCATTTCAACTTTTCGCATTACCTTCAAAATGAGTTATAACTAGAAACTGGCTGGACATGTCAGAACGTTGACGAAATGGCGATATTTTTTGTTATCACTATTTCGATTTATTAAAAATATTAATCATATCTGTATACACTAGTGGAGCCATCTAAAAATATTTTCCAGAACTATTAACTATGCACTCGAGCGGCGTCGATACTGTGCAGGCGCCCGAATAACATCTGTGTGCACTCGGTCGGCGTTGATTCGTCGCGCCACCTTGCGAATCGCTCACAACGTGCGGCAACTAGTCGCAGGATTCCCTCGAGTTGACATAGAACGCTCGTGGAAAACGAGTGCAAAGACTTAACAATAATCTGACTGTACTGGACGTGAATTTGATGGTACATATTGTTGTTTATTATCACTAAAACAGGTAAAAATCGACAAAATGTAGTAATATCAGTATTTTTCTGTAAAAAAAAAAGATTTAAAAAAAGAATTTTCAGGCGATGATGTTCAAACCAATCTATAATAAAATGAGTCGAAGCACGAAAACAATCAAAGATCCAGTAATTGAAAAAATGCAGCTACTTTAAAGTTGCCCACTTAAACACGTAGCTTTCTTTCCCCGATGCCTAATTACTTAATGTTTGTCGAGCTTAATAACCATCAACCCTGGCATCTTCCTGGGGGCATGAAACACAACACTCGGCACAATGAAACAAAGCAGACCTGAAGACCTTGTCCTCCTTCCAAGTTGAAAAAGAAACGTAGGAAAACGTACGACGGGAAAAATGAAATAAAAATCCCTGAGTCAATCGGTGCCCAATTACTTCCGGCATAAAAGGTGGAGATTAAAAGCGCGCACTTTTTCAATCACGAGGCATTTGCGTGTCGTAAAGGTCGTCTCTTTCGCACCATCATCGCTTCCCAGCGCCCACCTCCTCTACCACCGTTCCGATGCTGAGTAGAAAGGATATCAGGGTGACTCGAGTGCCGCCTCTCGATTCGATTCGCGAGATGGGTCGAGTTTAGAAAAATAAAGCCCAACCGAAATGAAAAGAATGAGTCGTTTTCATTACTTCCACTTGCCGAGGCTGTGGGCTCGGAGATTTCACGAATTGTGTGTATAGAGGTGCTTTATTTAATGGAGTTTTCTTGTAAAAAATCCTAGGTAAGAATACGACATTTATTTCCATATAGGCCTTTCTTCACCGCCGCATAGGGACTCTTGTTTTGTTTGCGCATTTATCCTGTGGCCCACGACAGCTGCCGCAGGAATTTCCAAGCGCCAGCCGTAAATTTAATCAATTATTACCTAAATAACCGAGCTTTTTCCTGAAATAATAGATAGAGTTTCTAGGCTTTGCAAAGTCATCAGTGGAGATATATTAGAAAACGGAGAAAAAATCCTGTTACCACATGTTATTTATACATAAATTTTCATTCCGTTCCATGAGGGACATTTGAGACACTCTTCTTGTTAATTGTAAATTTTCATAATATGTTGTTATTTTTGCATATATATTTTTTATCGTAAGACAGTACACAATGTATTACTTAAAAATATTGAACTAACTAAATGAATTTATCTCTAAACATAATAGATGGCACTAGTAGTCAGTGAGTTGCCATCTTTCGGTAAATGTAAGCAATATTAGTTAGTAACATAAAATATTATACAAAATTTTCACTTTGCATCACAACAATATGTAATTTGTAAATATATGTAAATATATCGAATATTCAAGCTGCCATCTCTCGAATGATACTATAGAATGATACTCAAGAAATATATAATCACAATATCGATATATTAAAAATATATAAAAATACTGATTCTATCAACGGAAAACATTAATTTAATCACATACACGCCTTATAAGACGACTAGGGGAACATAAACAACTCGTATAAACCATGTCCCTGTGTGAAACGTGATGTCCCTGGATTATACGATGATTGTCTCAATATCCCTCACCCGCCTGTCCGCAGGAATACAATATTATTAATTTTATGGGCGGATATTAATTCAAAGTATAATTCGTTGGTTATATATATATATTTTATAGTCCGCAGCGGCCGTGGGCCGTTGCGTGATGAAACAGGACCTGCATGCGCCTTGCGCGGCCTGTAAAAATAACATAAAATGTTATTTCTTCATCGGAGCCAGGTTTCCAGCCCGCCCTTCACCCCGCCAAACCAGCAGCGCACACGCGGGGCAGTTATGTCGCCCGGTTCACCTCCACCCGGCGAGATGGTCCCACCCATCCAGCCTGCACTGACCTCCCAAGCCCAGCAATGGGCTTGGGGGATGTTGGAAGAGCCAACAAGACCGATATGAGAAATGATATGAGGAAAAACATGCAGCGAACATCCGCACGTCCGACCGGCCACTCTCCTGCCGGTAATAAAACTAGCCAATATCCTCCAGGAGCCATACTACCACCTCAGCCGGTGACCAGTGTGGCGCGCAGATGGCGCACTCGCCCCGGATATTGTAACCGTAGCAGGAGAGTCGGGGACGAACGGTGGTGGTGCAGGCGGTGAATTTCGTCCGCAACGTGTGCGCACCACTTCGGACATAAACTGATTTGATCTCTTCGGGAACCGAATATACACGCGCCGGCGATAAGTACACGGGGGTCACGGTTTCGGACGCGGTTGGCAGATGCCCACGTAGACACGAACAGCCGTTATGAATGTGACATTTTGATATTACTCAATGTGGGCTTTCCACCCCCCACCCCCCCCCCACCAACACACACACACAGGATCTACTCGTTCAAGTTTTAGAACAAGAATTCTAAGGAATTAATCAGTTATTCAGTATTTGAAATTTGATACAGACTTAACCCTTAACTATGAAACAGGCTCATCCCTTAATAATATCAAACGTATTTGAACATGGTGTTCCTTTGGAATTAATTCCCCTTTTTTTAAAAATTAGACACTAAAAAATGGATAAGAACAAAAACAAATCATTAGGTTAATGCAACGCAATGACCAGTTCTCATTAGACTAGTTATATGCTAGTTGTTGACCCTCTGCGAAATTATATAGAAATTTAATTATACTTTAATAACGAGCGGCGTTCGTGAGCCGTGATAAATGACTGCATTTACCTAATTGCTAGTTATCAGATTACACCTTTTCGCTCTCGTGTCGTCCTTGGTCCTTGGTCCGTGGGTCTGGAACCGGGCGAAAACAGCGTTTTTGCTGCATTATCCAACTTTGAACCACGGCGACCACTAAGCATAAGCATTCGCATGATACACACGCAAAATTTCCGCCCAGGAGCAAAAACTACCGCCCAAAATTCAATACACTAAAGTGCTCTCTTCGCCTGCTGCCATAATACCGCCCCACTCGCCACTCCACACTCCACCCTCCACGCACCGTGGATGTCTAACCACGATCTGCAGATTACCACCTTCTTCCACCTCCACCTCCTGCCTCCCGAAAACCAGATACCGTAGCCTTCTATAGGTGATGGCAAAGGGCCTAATCTTAATTGATGTCCCCGAGAATGTTATCCATCATAGCGGCGACTAGTGAAGGGCTACTGACAGCCCGAACGGAACGTTGACACTCTGAGGGCGTCCCTCGTACGTTGCCGGGAGGGGAACCGACCGCAAGGAAAGAGAAGACGTAAGCAAGACGCGATACATTCAATTCCAGAGGAAGGTAACAATGTAACGTGCCATTAGTGGGCGCCGAGAGTACGGAATTCAAATTGGCTTTGTTGCCGTCGTCTAGGAGAATATGTCTCTCTCTCTGTCCTCCTGCATGATCGGTAAATTTTCCCCAGTGTCGCTGTCGCCAACGTTGCCATCGCCACCACCACCGGTAATACGCAAGAAATTCACGGCGCTCGTATGCGAAATCACCTATCAGGCTGTAAATCCAACCGAGCGCACTGCAACACAATGCGATGCAAAGCAGACGGGCGACGATTGCCTCCAAATCAAATTGATCACTTTGAATCACTTTGATTCAGGCCGAATAAATCCGATACCTTTCGTCCTCGAAATATACACGAAATACTCTAATCTGGAGCGTAGCAAAGTTTAGAGTATAGACTTTTGAAACAAAGACCATGATTAATAAGATGTAATGGAGAACTTAATTTACCAGCTCATATATATTTTTTTGAAATAGTCTTTGAAATATTCAAGAATTTTCCTTCAAACTTTCAAATCTATAGCTGCAATATTTACGAAGACATAGCTCATAAAAAATTATAGTATTTGTACGTTTTCCCAAATTTAAACGCATTTTCGCGCATGAGCGATTTTTTGATTTTTCATACACAATTGAGAAAATTCTACTGAACCGATTGGCCATAATGAAGGCTAATTCTGTAGATAATTCAATTGTCTAGAATATGATGTCAATTGTTTACCAGAGAAAACAATTGTCAAAATCATGTACTTTTTGATTAAACTTTAATTATTAAACACATAAGAAATCAATTTCATCTGGAGATTTTTATATAATTTTCAGTTTAAAGAACGTGTAAATACTAATTAATAAATAAATAGAGATTATATAATTGTTTATTAACTTTACAAGAATATAAAATATTAAAATGCCAAATCCTTTGAAATGCACTCTTATTTCTTTTGTATCACTATTTTACACCCTCTCAACTCCAATTTTTGTACAGAAAAACGAATAAACTTGTATGGAAAATATTATTTGGGTAATTGGAACGCATATATAGAGAAAACGAAGATATGTACAAAGAAACGTGAGGCCAACTTTGATCTCAAAATCCACGCCTTGTTATACGCCTTGAAAAACATAGGACAAGAATGCCGAAAACGAGGAAGAATCAAAAATGATCCCCTGCAGGAGCCGATCCTGTGAAAAAGGCATACAAAGCATATGGAATCAAAACGATTGCTTTATAGGTCTGTGTGTATTTCACCGCCTGACTGTTTGATTAAATTCTAATAGCGTGCCGCACGTTGCTGTCTTCAGGCATGTCTCGACTGTGTTTTCAATATATTTCTCGGATTGAACACGTCGTCGTAGGTGTGGATATGGGCACGTGCTATCCGCAGAAGCACTCTTCGTATTGTCGCCTTGGGTCGCCCAACTTGGCTCTCTGAATATAAAGTGTGAGTTTCATGCCGACAATTCCTAGCAGTTCGCTGGAGGAAACCGATCACATTCCGCGTGCATTCGAATCGAAAATAAAAGTAATCTGCCTGTAAATGTGTCACTGTAAAGTCTTCTTTGTGTCGTTAGGTATGTATATCGAGGCAGACGGTGATTGTTTGTTGCGCGATACGTGATATATGTGACGTGGTGCAGGAGGAAAATTAGTTTTTCGCTCGGGGAGGCGAGAGAGGGTGGAATCTGCTCGTGGGAAGGCAAAAGGACATGCCAAAAAGGTCGTAATGCCGAATTATCTACGCAAGTTTTATTTCATTCAATACCAGGCTACCCGGTTTGGAAACAGCTTCATGGGTCTCACAGTCAAAGGAAAACCTCTTCGGAACATATATCGGATTATATTTGTATCGTTAACAATTTATGGACGGCTTTAATCGAACTATTCTAAAGAATTTCATTTGATGACATAAGTTAAATCGCTCCCCAAGACCTTCTACCGCTATAAAATGCTTTCAAACCTCCGAAGGATTCGATCCTGTAATATTTATTTTGGGAAACTGCCTGCTTGTTATTCTTCTGCCTCGACTAATTTTCAATTTTCTTTCTTTAATCGACTTTTTCTGGTTGGCAGTAATAATATTCCTTTTCAAAAGTTTTTCTTCTATAAACTCTTCTATAAACGAGATAATAAGGTTGTTTTCTATAGCTGCAGGTTGTGTTTGTTCCTGAAAAATGATGTCCGAATATGATGACCCAATGGGGGTGGGTTGAGGTTTGGGGAAGGTAGGGTTCTTTCTTCAATATTGGAAATTTTCCTTGACCGGTGGAAAAGCCCACGGGTCGCCCCCGCGACGCAATAACATAGACTTTAGTCGTGTACTATCCTTACCACGGTCGCCACCGCCTCTCTGCATATAATATCAAGAATAATATATCGACCCCATAGAAGTGGAATATCGCCGCCGGCCTTTGAGGCGGCGGTCGCAAAAATACCGCGCTTGGACATCATCAATGTGACGGTTTCTGGTCCCAACCGAAAAAGGAAGGTATATTACGTATTCCAATATTGTACGCATGCGAATAGTTTGCTTCAAGAGAAACATGGGAGGGTAAGGAGGAATAATAACCAGTGCACGCAACAAGGAGTGAAAGGAGGATCTTGCAGGGATGTTCAGAATGTAAGAATTTTGATGGAACAAGTGTTTCAGGTTGCCAAAACCCACGTTAAAGACAACAATTCAAAGATCCAAGGGCAAAGCATTTCTAAATTATCTCGTTTATAGGCAATTTTAAAATACTAATTTCGTAAAAATAACTTAAGTAGGAATGGCAGAAGTAGGAATAACATGTGTATAGCATGATAAATATATTTTCTTACATCATCATTAATTTAAGATCATCTTAAATTAGTTTAAGTCATTACATTTGTCGGGCGTCCCTAAATTTGAACATTAAAACCTTAATCCTTATCAAAACACGTGATTTTTAAAGCTTTCCAACCTCTTTATTTCAAACCCTATAATGCGAAACTACCAGGTTTATACGTATGTATATTTCGTTTTTTGACTTACTCAGCTGCGTAAACTCTAGCGACCTTAATATTAATAAGAAACTATAAACAAAAAAAAATTGTAATGTTAAGAAAAGATGCTTGAATATGACGTTGAGAATTTTCAAGAAAAAAATTAAAATTGCATATTTTTTGCAGTCTTAAAATTAAAGGGCATTTTTCGCATGAAAATTCTACTTATAGATATGAAAAATATATGTAAATAATTATGTTTTCAAAAAACAATCGACGTCATATTCCAGAAAATTTAATTATCTATAAAATAAGCCTCTATTCAGCTAACTCGGTAGAGGAGAATTTTCTCAATTGTGTACGCAAAAATGAAAATGATGTGAAAAAACGCAAAGTTGAAGAAATATTTTTAAATAGTTTAGGTACTGATTACGAATTTGAAAAAATGGTTTGTCACTTTAAATCAGGTTCCCCTCTGGAACGAAGGTTTTCCGATGATAAAAACTATAATAGTTGATAATAATTGAAGGAGCTTGCAGAAATAACAAGACACTATATAGCAAAATATTCCCGAAGAAAATTATTTACTTCATCGCTTCCATGTTATGTATATGGTAAACAAAATTACATGTATTTCGAAAACTATATCAGATATTACAAAAATTCAAAAAGAATCTGATAGCTAATGATTATTAATAAATACATTTTCCTTCCCTTTATCATATTAATATACATAAAATTTAAGTATTAACCAAGGCATTTCTCAAGTTAAAACATTTCAATCTTAAGTAGATCAACTTAAATTACTTTAAGTCATCACATTTGCCGTGCGCCCCTAAATTTTAACATTAAAATCATAATCATTATAAGAACCCGTTATTTTTAAAGCTTCTAAACCTTTTTATATCCATCCAGACAGCGGGAAACCTCGGGTTTGAATAAGGTCAAAAATTAGTCACAGTTAAAATACCAAATACCAACAACAACCCTCCATTTTCATGATTATTACACCCCAGAGACCGATTAAAAATTAACCCTAAATGTACGATTCCTTGTATTCCTCGTAAAATTCACAAGTAAGGTGTTCCAAACTCCTGATCAAGAATACGAAATGAATCAACCAACTCTCATCTAAGGTATAATAAATACAAAGAAGTCCAAAGTTAGGAACTAAAACGAACTTTACTGCTTAAAACTCACCCGAAAGTTGCAAACATCGGCCACCCGCATTTCTTAAACCCAGAAAAACCGCCATCGCCACGAAACTAATGAAATAATCACCGGGAGAAATGGAACGCTATGATAAATTGACAGGTGTCCGTCTGTGTAGCTCGACTATCCCAATATTGCCCACAGCACTATTTAATTGCCTCAATTACTTCCAGCAGATAAACAACGACGATTCCTAATTGAATCAATTGGACTGCACAATGGCGTGGTGTACGCGTTGCCTGGAAATTCCACGTAATAATTCCACGAAACACGTGAAACAAAGCGTCACAACCCAGGCATAATGCACAAAAAATGACAACACGTGAGCGTGAGTGATGTTGTCGCATCGGTCACCGTAATTTAATCCGATATGATTAAGTGCGATTATTAAGTGTGTTTCGGTTTTTCCTATCAGGGCATTCGTGCTGAAAGTGACCACAATTTGCACAAATGCGCGCGTTTATCTCGTGTATTAATTATAGCTATAACTTATGACAAATCATCGATAACAGCGTATGAAACAAGTGCATGCTAAAAAAAGAAGAGTGATAAAACTACCGCCGACGGAATGTGCAGACGTGAGTAATTACCATTATTATTTTGCGCATAGTTATATTTCTTGTGGAGTATATAATTTTCTTTGGGAATATTTTGTTGTACATAGTCTTGTTATTTTTTTTCAAATTCCTCCAATTATTATCAACTTGTATAGTTTCTATTCAAGGGATAACTTTACACCGTCAAATAATTGATTTCTTCAAAATATTAATCAATATTTAAACTATTTAAAAATATTTGTTCAACTTTACTTTTTTCTCGCAACACCGTTTTAATTTTTGCGTACACGATTGAGAAAATTCTACTCTACCAAATCAGCTGAATTCAAGCTTATTTTATAGATAATTCAATTATCTAGAATATGACGTCGATTATTTTTTAAAAACATGTATATTTATATATGTTATTCATATTTATAAATAGAATCTTCATACGGAAAACGCTCTTTGACTTTAAAACTGTAAAAACATGCAATTTTAATTTTTTCTTGAAAGTACTCGACGTCATATTCAAGCATATTTTATAAACTTTGCAAAAACTTTTTGGTTTGTAGTTTCTGATCCATATTAACCACGCTAGAGTGTACGCAGCTGAGTGTAAGTCAAAAAATGAGGCGATATAAATTTGTATTTGATATAAACAGTACTAGTAGTCTAGGTAATTAATAGATAAATGGTTAACAGTACTTGATAGAAAATGTAACTCTAAATCGAATAGTGTATGATTTATATACATAAGTAGATGGCAAATATAAATAAAAATACAATATTTAACACAATTCATTTTGGGTCATTTTCTGGCAGTGATAATATTGACATTATTTGACTTTACTTTCACTAATTGTAATACCGCTTCTAAGTAAATAAAATAAAAACGGTTGCAGGAAGGTATAGCAAATTTCACCATGAATCGATTGACCAATTATTTATACCTCTTATGGTAAGAGAACTGTGAGAAAAAATGGAATCTTTAGCCCGGTAATTTTTGTAATTGTAAGATCGCAGATGTCGACCTTGTCAGACTAAACTTCAGTGATTTATAATGTCACTGCTAATTCCTGGAGATTATAGCAAATTTATATCTGAATCGCTTGGTGTAAGATTAATGTACATAGAATTATAGTGAATATAAATAAAAGGACAATCTGTGGGACATGTTATTTTAAGAATTTTTTCCGGATGCGAAAATGTTACACTCAACTTTCAGTATTTATATTATCGATTTCAAATCATTTTCCGAACGATTTTTTCAGGAGTTTGTCAGAAATTTCACCCTGAATCGATTTATGTATGATTTATAATCCTAGGATTACGGCAAATATGAAAATAATTGACATATTTAAAACTAGTTATTTTTCAAATTAGATTTTTCAAATTAGATTTTTCAAGGAGCACAATATCTTTGGGCTTCATCATGTATACCAAAATGTACCATATTTTCTGGAGAATCAACTACTATAAGACTGAGAATTCTAAGATTTGTATATATGAAATTATTAAAAATTTGAAATTATTATAAAGAAAGTTTAAATTTCATATCTTACAATTTGTTCCATCATTCGGTCAATAAATCGTACCGTTGCACTTGGGAATTAATAGTTAATAAAATATTAATTCAATTAAATATATGTCCAGGAATGAACAAAGACTAATATATAGTACCTTGTAATACCTTACAGATAATTTCTAACAACTTTTATTCATTAAATCAGAAAGATAATATCATTTTTAATTAATATGTATCAATATATCATATTAAACAAGTAAATATTTAATCCAGCAATATTTTCAAGGTTGCAAAATTGTCAATTTCTCTTCCTACAAAGTGGTTACAAATAAAATATGTAGTTAAATGCTGCCTTAATTTACTTAAACGACACATTTGCGAATGAAGCCTGCAATATATAAATACCTTTTGATGTGGGTATGTACAATGGCACTGCGGTTTCATTTATCTAATCATCGCCGCAATTCAACGCTTTTGTTTTTATTGTGCGCCTCTGCTTGCAGGTCACACGCACACAAAACCCAAAGTCTCGTGTCGTTCACCGAACGCGTCGAGCAAACGCAGGAGCGGCAGCCTGAAAAGTCCCCACGTCGTCAGGCAAACACTGATAGATATAAATGGATTTAAATTAAAACATCCGGTGCGCGGTGGCGCAGCAAAATGGCAGGTGAATGACGGTAGCTGTTTCATATACCTACATATTAACCAATTAGTGCGACAATAAAAACTCATTCGGCGATGTGCTACGGAGGGGAGACTTCAGGATGGCTGCTGTGTGACTCATGTGTCATCCGAATGCGTTCAACGTGTGTATGTAATAAATGATACATGTGATGGCAGTCAAACAAAGTCAAGCAGCGACAAAAGGCGGTGTTGCTTAGGTGCCCACGGAAAAGGCGCTGTCTTTTTTCAACGCTCGAAGAGTTTTCTGGTTTGGGATGATCGGGGTGGGTGAGGTGGAGGAGGCGGTACGACGTGGGGGAGAAGAAACTTGTGGAGAGATTGCGGAGTGCGTCCGAGCATCGGCCAGCGTGCGACATCTAGAGGGGGGAACTGGTTAAGGGATAGCCCGATACGCGCCGCCACCGTGCAGGAATTCGTGGATTCTGTTCCTGAAAATCGCGAGAGGTAAAGTTTTTCACTGGAAAAGAATGCAAGATTTGGGAGAAAGAAAATACTGATCTAGTCAGGTAGATTTTTAGACTTTTACTTTAAGAAACCTACATAAATTCTTTAATAAATTTATTTATTATTATTAACATTGTTAGCATAATTAATTATTATTAATATAATTCCATAAGATTTTTTTTTGTTTAAAATGGGAACCTTTCAATCTTAGGGGACGTTTTTGCCAACCAACCCTAACTTAACTTGTTCAGATTGACGTAGATTGCGCCCCGTGTTTCCACATGTGTCTCAGGTGTTTGATCAGACGCCCCCACGCCTTGGAAAACTCCATTTCCGATCAGTGCACGGCATTCCCGCCTGTGAACCGTCCGCACTATAGCGCAGAAGGTGTTGCATGATTGAGGTTCTGCACGAAGGGCTTGAAATGTCAATTTTATTAGAATCGAATAGGATTTATTCGTCTCTACCCACGTGAATCTCCTCTCCACATGAACACGACTTCCCCACAGGAGTACGTCTATCCCCACATGAGAACGTCGTCAACCTCACTCACGAACGACAGAGCAATAAAAACCACCTTGAATTGTTTTACTAGATGCCTGGCACTCGAGATATTTAACGCCCTCCGCAACATTGTCCGTGTTTTATGAAAAACCATCAAACGAAACGAGCGAGACTTTCCTGTGGACACCTGTTCACGGAATACATCCGTTTTTTTTTGTATCCAAAGTAGGTTTTTGTTTGTTTTCAAAGCGTTGCAATATGCGAGTGGTGATAAATACTTTTTTAATGATGAATCGCGCAGTTTTCCCGGCTGACGGACAGACGCCGCGCCGGGCGTCGAGTTTTCCGCCAAATTGCGTCGGCCAGCGGGGAAATGACGCAATCATTTGTCTTCCTGCTGCTGCGTGCGCGCATGTGGCGCGTGTGCACCTTTGTCGGCTGCTTTTTGAGTGATCGTGTATGAAGTGCGGTGGCGGAGGTGTCTCCTGCCGCCGAAAAACCTGCGGCGCGTGTAGGTGCCTGCCGGGAAAAAAAAGAGAGAATTGCCGACGTTCCAGCTCATCACTCAACGAAGAGTCACACGTCCCGTATGAAAATAGCCGGGCGACTCAGCGGTATATCCACGTAATGAACTGAATCACCTGCGAGGGGAAAACGCAGTGTACAAAAGCCGGATGATGTATGCTCATCATCACAGCGCACAGCAGAGGAAACATTCCCCTGGATACAAATTGCAGTTTTTCCAAGCCGTCACACTTTGATTGCCGATTAGTCTATGATATATTTGAGAAAAGCCAGTGTTGAAACGCTTCTAATCCGTGTATGTTATGCAACCAAATATACTATGACATCAGCGATAGTTTAGTTGCCTATAGTTATTCAATGGTATATCTTTCTAACTAAAATTGCATCTTACGCAGACCATACTGTGATAAAAAATAGTACAGTCCGCTTTGGGTCATCTTAAGCATCTTGTACCATACTATATACCACCCAACTTACGATGACGTCGTGGGTATGTTGGTTGCCTATGGTATATTCGTCCTGTTTAACTTAAAATTCCAATAATGAGTGCCTTGAGGTAGACAAGCAAAGACGGAAAATGTGTTGTTTTAATGATGTCATGAAGGGATCTAAAATCAAGTGCGTCTCCGCCAGCAGAGACCTTTAAAACTCTAAACTCCTGCGTAATAAACATGACAACCAATTAAGATGTAGATTGGAGGCAAGTACGCGAGGTATTTACATGCTGTAGGTGTATGTGTGGCGGAGCGGCAGGGCGGCTGTTTGTTCTTGTGTCGACGTGTGTTTTCGGTCGCAGGAAAACCGGCATGGCAGCGCCGTCGACTTTATGTTAATTTATTCTCTCTTCATTTTCTACCGACGCTTTTCCAAGGCAAGCGCAGGCGGCACTCCTGAGGCCTTGCGGTTGCTACGAATGTTGCAAGAGCGGCAACCCCTTAATTCCCAACCTGCAGCCAGTGTCGACAAATATGAAATACAACACTCGGTAGACAGACAAACACAGTGTTTTACATGCCTCGCGAGTTCTTACAACTTTCTATTTGTTGGCATTTACTCCTGCGGGGGAGTTATTAAACTCCCTGACAAACCTGACTGTTTGATTCGTAATTCCTGGCAGACATTTCGCCGGCAAGTAGATACACGCAAATCTAACGAATGATTTGCTACTTGCAAATAAAGTGAAAGACGAAAGGCGAAATTTCAGCAAATAGATGCGTATCTGTCGGTGTCTATCTGTGTGCAGTTGCAGGTTAATTAACTTGCTTCGAAGCGTGCGCCCCGAAACGTAAGTCGCCAGGAATTATTTAATTAATAAAAGGCAAGCGTGGTGAGCAATTATGTTCGCAGGAACAAGCGTGCTAGTGCTTTACAGGCACGCGTAACACACTATTATTATATTTGCGCCGCGAGATACGAGCTGCAGATATGGAAAATGCAAAATGTTGCAACGACAAACGGCGAGCATTATGCGCAGGAAGCTCTTGCTTCTCCTGCAGCCGGCTCGGCTCGGCTGTTGTCTTGCATATGCATAAAGCGCTGCACAGGCAAGCAAACACGCGCTATATTGGAAATTATAATACAATCCGGATTAATTTTATTCCTTTTGCACGGCGCAACAATACTGTACAAATTCGTTGTCGTGTTGTATTCACCCCGTACTTGTCTTGCTTCCTCGTGTTGCTACAACGCTGTGTATTTTGTGAAATTAATTAGAACGTGATTCAATGTTGTATTGAATGATATTGCGACTTGCAGAGGAGTGACTCGAAGAGCGGTGGGTAATTTATGTGCATAATTAATTTTTGCGTGTAGGCGCTAAGAAAAATGGACTACATAAGGAAATTCAATAATGAAACATTGGAAAAAGGAAGAAAGGACAACAAATAAGAAAAAAATCGAGTGAGAGGGGAAAATATTGTAATAACTAATGGAATAATATTTTTCTACTTTTATTACGGATGATCATAACAATTAAAGTGACTGTAATCCGCCAAAAACATTTGCGCGTTCATTTTTGCTCAAGTTTCAAATATATTTTAAGTATATTAAATATTAAGACATCAACATGAAACACGTGGTAAAATGTTCCTCAACTCTTCTACTTCAATAGGTTATGAATATTATCCCGATTCATAAGTCACTCATTTACAGCGTCTTTGCAGACATAATTTTATCAAAACTTATTTTCTAACTTTAATGTGTGTAAATGCGCTAAAGGGCTTTGGCGAGTTCAGAATAAACATGTAGAAAAACACAAAATTAAGTTCGAGAATCTCTCTAAAAACGTACTTACTCGGCTCTATCCCGAAAGCCCGAAAAATGTATTGCAATTTATTGCCCTTGTTGACTTTTCAAGTACGGTTGATCGCATTGTTAATCGTTTACAACACCGAAAAAATAATATACGCACTGGGTGTTGCAAACCCGTTTTTTACCTGGCCGCGCTAGTAAAAGAGAGACTATCCGACTGTCACTTTCACTACCACCCGGCATTCGTTCCTTCATCCGAACTGAGCTTGTCACGCCTGCGCGTCGCCGACGCCTTCGGGGTTTCTTTGTCAATCTTATGCATAAAAAGGAGATAGATGATGTTCCAACCCCTAAGAAAGATATGCCAGGTACAAGATATTGTCCAGCATTGTCGCTCTCGCATCGAATATATCACGCCTGCATATTTCCACGGAATCAATCCGCTTAGAAGATTATCTATATAGAAATCTCTCTCTTTTAATAGCGCGGTCAGTTTTTGGAAACATTCAGTCCTCTTTATTGCGCACTTGAAACTCTGAAATTCGTATGATTATTGGGTTTTGCAACTTTATAGCCCCAATAGCTTTCAGGGATAAATTATAAATTATAAGCTAAATTATAGCTTTCAGGGATATGGGCATGTCCCTACTTACTCGGTCATACAAACTGAACTTTATTTACGAACGGTTCGGTACAAGAAGCGCCAATATGACTAGCAATATGGTAGGAGTTGCTGAGCATGCGCGACTTAAGCGTGCGTCGGCATTACCAACCCCAATATCAATTCGTACCAAAATCCCTACAAGCGCCGGTAGCGCGAACAATGTGAATTTTGCACCATAACCATTCTCGGGGGTAGTTGTCATATGTACCAAATTATTCCTTATTTCAGGTACTTTCATACGGTATAAACTTGTTCCTGATTATTGCACCCGAGAATGGATAAGCGTGGAAAACTCACATTAGAGTTAAAAACGAAGTTTTCATAAAATTATGCCTCTTAAAGCGCCATAAACGAGCGACTTATTATGAACGAATCTCGAGATAATATTTATATGAGTTTGAAGTAGAAGAATTGAGGACAAATTAATGCATAATTCCAAAGTGTAGTTCTTTCACTTTAAATAATCGATATGTAAGTTAACAACATAGTGCCGCATGTATATTGCCTCATTTTTTTAGTTGATAATACTCGATGTCATATTCAAACAAATTGTATAAACTTTGCAACAACTTTATGCTTTTTAGTTTTCTTATCAATTATTGACGCTAACGTGAACGCAGCTGTATAACTAAAACGAAAACAGTGAATTTTTACCTGGTTTGATATGAATTAGATATAAAGATGTATTTTTGAATACTTCAAGCTCCTATTTATCTCTTTCAAGACAAAAGTACTTCCTCTCTTGGACTTATTCGATTTGTCGCAGCTTCCCATTCATTTGCATTCGCAGATTTCACGGCTGGGACTTAGGTACTTATCTCCCCGAGCCATCAAAAAGTACACGCTCGATGTTTACAGCGCAGAGCAACCAGCCCAACAGCCAGCAGGAGTCGCTCGCAGTTCACGCATTTCACCCGCGAAACAGCAGGGCACACCAGCGCCTTGTTGTCCCAACTGTCTGCCATCTGATAAATTAGGGATTTAAATTCCAAATTAACTTGTAATGTAAACAATTGTATAAATCTCGAAAACAAAAGCCCAAAGAAGCGACTCACTTGCCGAGAGTGGTGCCGGAGCACAGCATGCGGTGGCAAAGAACACGAAGAAGACTACCACTACCAACCATTCAGACGCCTCCACTGAATTATATTTGAGATTATAACGTTTGAATGTGCTCGAGTGTGTTCCACACCGCTACGAGCAACCCTCTTGTGGTTGTCTCCGCACCTTCACCTTGTTGGTATATAAAGATAACCATAATAATTAAATCCGCGTCTTAATGTCAGCCGAGATGTGCGCCGAGGAAGCGAAACTTTCGCGTTACTTCACTTCAGAACCTGAGACACTCGGTCCCAGCGTCGCAGCGTCGTTGAGTATTAAATCCTGCCGCTGCAGGAGCGCGTTACCTATATGACAATGACGCCGAAAGCGTCTCCGTAATAACATGTGAGATTTAAGGCCACCCCACCGCCGAGTTAATCCGAACGACATATCTTTAATTATTCTCAAGACTATTTCCATCTAAATCTAAAGCCGGCAGAGCCGGCTGAAAATGTGAGTTTGAGGGCCACATTTGCGCTTAGGATATTCCTGCATCCTGCGTGGTTTATAATTGTGCATCTAATTTATGTTGAGCGACTTTCGGGAGCGAGTGGAGTATGCGCCCTGGGCGATCGGGCACTGCTGCCTGCAGGTAATCCCGGCGCGCAGGGAAATTTATGAACATCTCACCGCTTGCGTCGCGCGAACGCATCTATTGCATAGGTAGATAACTTATACAGGCTATATTCCTCTCTGAAAACCATCCTGAACAAATTAACTCGTTCAAATCATTTGAAAAATCACTAGAAATTCATCGCCGAATGCGTAAATAATCTCCTAAGAACACTCCTAAAAATTGATTTACTTGATGTTTAGCGCTATAATTGGAGAATTTGTTGGTAACATGTGGTTTCGTCAACATGTAGGTTGGTACTTTCATAGTAGCCTGTAGGCCACCCAAAATAACAGAATTGCTCAGCGTGGACGAAATTAGCTGGGTATAAAGCCACTCACACCTCGCTGCTCAGCAAATCAAAATCCACGTTATCCCAATTACGAAAAACATTTATACTTCCTTGATCTTACATGATTTACGTCGGTCATCAGTGTAATTTAACCAGGTCAAATTTCACGCTGCATTTATTATTTTAATCGGTTTTTAATTGCTTTGCTTTCTTCAGTTTTTACCATACATTTTGAAAAGTTTTCCTACTGATGTTAAAACTTTTAGAATATATTCAGAGTACATCAGGATAATACTGGATTATATCAGATTATGTTAGGCATTAGGTATATGTTAGGCATTTTCTTTCTGAAAAATTGGAGTCGATAGCTGCAGAATTTCCGAAACTATAGCTCATAAAAGTCACTAAAATATATAGTATTATATATATAGTAAAATATATAAATATAGTAAAATATAGTATTCTTATGTTCACCCAACTTTTATGGAACCTTTGCATAAAAAATGTGTATACTTTAAGCATTCTTCGCAAGAATATAAATAAACTCCCCACGAATCTCACTATCAGTTTTAATTTATTTAACACACGGTAAACAAGTGAGTACGAGGCATTAACACACCAAAATAGCAGCACGTTCACCTCTCAACTACTCTCTACAAGAATTTCTCGCTTTCGCGAGTATGTCTCTGCTTGATTTATCGTGTTGTGCCCTTCGCCTCACTTTGCGCGCGCTTTCGTATCGTAATGTAATCAAAATTCTGTTATGTACACTTGTTTACCACCGCGGGTAAATGCAGGAAGGAAGTTTATCGCATGCGCGTCTTAACAACGCCTTTTCCAAACATGCGGAAACTGTGCGCACAAAGGTACGAAAACCTTGCCTATTATGCATGGTATGACGCATGCGAGTGCAAACAACGTGGGTGGCTGACGAAATCGGGATAAATTAAAGGGGAAATTTGCAAATTACTAAATTTGTGCCTTGTGAGCGCGTAAATATTGGCTTTAAAGTTACTCAACTAATTGTGGGAGAATAAATATGGGTTAAATTTGTATATTAAAAAAGAAAGTAACAAAAAGTAAAGTGATAATTATAATGTACTTTCAAGGGGAGAGGTTGCCTATAGTTAAAACTCTGCGTGACTGCATTTCAGTGCAGGATAGACATGTCAAAAAATATCGATATATCGGCGTCAAAATTTCGATATTTATCGATCATTTCATTTTCCATAATATCTATATATCGATTCGAAATTTTTAATATCCTTTTAATATACCATTGACGTAACCGCCATCTGAGAAGTATTCTGAGAAGTTCAAAATTGGCGATTTTTCTTTTTACGGCCACATGTTAGGTTCTATATAATAATTCTTAATCCATTGATATTTGTTGGAATCATTTGATTAAGATCAACATCGATTTTTTGCTAGTATTGCAATTATAATACTACTTTTATGTATTATTGTAATTATGATATTTGGTGGAAAGACTGATAAATCTATATATGTATTATTAATATTAGTATTACTTCAAATATCGATTTTCGTCGTTATCCCAAGTTTAACAATAACAAATAATTACGGATACAGGTTAGGAACACTACTGTAGCTGGTGTATGAGTCCGAGATTCCATGTGAATTAATGATCACTGTAGATTATTGGAAACTGTAATTAGTCTTGAAACCCATATACAGATGGCGCTCCTCTGGAATTTCGTTTGGATCGATATTGATAATATCGATATTTCCAAGACGATATTGATATACCCGAAACTTGGAAATATCGATTTCCGACATGTCTAGCGCAGGAAGGAATGTTTCTTGTTAGTCAATTATAAAGTAAGTGGCACTACCCAACTGGTACTTAATTCATTTGACAGGGCGTGGACTTTCCTTGTTACGAGGAAAAAGCATAAGATTGGAGCAATGGGAATACTTTCACCTCATCATTATCATCGACCTGTACACCTAAGCAGGAGAATTAGATGCCATTTATTCGAATCAGGGTAAGATCCACATAAATATGTACTGAATTGTTGCTAAGTTCCTAACAAATAAGTTAAACTAAGCGTAATTATAATTCAGTTCACATTTAAAAGTAAATTTTAAAGGCATTATACTAAATAGAACAAGAAGGATATCATATCACAAGAAAGGTAATTAAATCTACTTTCAGAAAATATATTCATGATTGCTCTATCTAAAAAGAGAATAGTAAATTTATTTGTTGCCACCCTTTTACTTATTAAATTTACTATTTAAATTTACACTTGAAGCTCTATTCGCAGATAGTCTATTAAACTAATAAAACTTTAGGTTTATAGACCTAGTGTAAATTTCCTCAACTGTCATAAAAATGGCGCAAGACATTTTTCCAGAGATGTGAGGAGCTCGGTTTGGGTGGTAAACGCTAGGAATGTGCGAGCGCGAACGTTTGATGTTTCCAAGTAGCAGCATTAAAAAGGGGTTTTAATCGCCTATAATGTAATTTTAGTTGGAAAGTTGCTCTCGGAATGTGTGATGTAACTACCTTCGCACAACTCTGTGCCACCACCACTGCCGCCTCCATCTCAGCCGTCGATCGACGACCCGACGCGCATTTGTTCGTAGAATTACAACAGAGGCATCGGCAGAGAGAAAGTGGGAATAACACAAAGTAGATCGGCGTGAATTCAATTTCGCTGCCGCCGCGGTGCTCGCACAAGGTACGCGCATAAACCGGCGAAAAACCGTATCTGCACGCCTGCAAACACACGCACAAACACGTATAAACAAAACCTGCTGTATCTGCTGCTGCCACACGGAATTGCGACTTCAAACGGCAGCGCACGGTTTTTGTGTTGCGCCCGTTTTGCATCGCTTTGATTTACCTTTTTTGATTACCAACAGCAGGGCGGAGATGTTGCACGGACGCGCAAATAAGCATCGTATTCCACCGGGAACACTTTTTGCCTCGAAATAAAAGGTGGATGAGTGGATGCAAATAAAAGGTACGCGGCGTTACGCTTCTTAAAACTCTTGAGAGGATGGAGGAAGGGCGGCAGGTTGACTCAATCTCCGGCGCGCGTCGTGGGAAACACGGCATAAGCTACATTTATGATGGCATAAAATTAATGCAAATCTCGCGGAATTCACCTACACCTTGTTTGCTCGGCACCGTCGCTGCCATGCCATGGCAGGCATGGAATAAGTTATAAAATGTTGTCTGCGTTTACCTTGCCCCGCTCGCAATTTGATTCACCGGATGCAGGGGGACGGGCGTAGCAGTGGCGAAGACTTCAGAGACGCGAAAAGTTAAACAGTAAATTTTCGCGCGGCTGAACTGAAAATATGCAAAGTGTGAAACACTTAAGGGGGTTAATATAACAAAACGCCACCCTACCTCCACCCCCTACATCTAGTCTTAATCGGATTTTCTTCATGTCTGCCTAATTAAAATACATCAGCGCCTGCGACTAAGCAGCGTTTAAGAGTCACTCGGCGCACGCCCGTAATTGCTAATTATAACTCTGTGTATTTTATAAATTGAGATTCTAATCGCGCTGATCATGATAATGAATTAATCGTCGAATTCTACCGCCCCGGCCCGAAACCGTGGTGGCGGCGCGGCTAGCCGCAATTGTGAGATGAAAGCACGCACCACCGACGAACTGCACAAGTTTTAATTAGTCTACTAATATCGTTCTTGTGACCCGTCTGCCAGAAAGGCGTTCGGAAGAAATTCTTAACTAATAAAGCTTTGCAAAGTTTGGCCAAACAAATATTGTATGAAAATTGAACTTTATAGACTTTTTTTCGAGATTATGCGCTAATAAAGTAATCTGTATGAAATCTCACCAATATCACTGTTGGAAAACCTTAGATAATCCTTCAAGGACACAATTGGATAAAGTATCAAAAGGTTTTCTGAATTAAACAAATATCAGAATCGAACTAAATCATTTATAAATATTTCTGAAACATCTCGGATCAAATCTTCAGATAAATTCGCAAAACTCCAGCCTCGAATATCCGTTCTATTAACCGTCAATCATTTTAGAAAAGTTCTACTGAAATTTATGAAATACTTTGCTAAACGGGGATTAGATAGCGCCTGATGCATTCCCGTTATTTTTAATACCGATAAGTGTATATTCTTCCATTCGCGACTTTGATATCGATACTTTGTTTCGATATTTCCAACATCATGAAGTATATATACTAAATTTGAGAATTAAGAATTGTCAAAGAGTTTTTTGTCCTGCTGAATCCTTTCAGATCGCAACCACAGATATATTCGAGTAAGTACAGTTAAATCTCGATTATCCGTCCGTTTCGTTAACCGTCCATCGTTCTAGCAAAGTTTTACTGAAATTAAAAAAAAAAACATACAGGAAAGAACTTATATCAAAATGAAGCGAACTGTCTTGGTGTTGTCTGTACATCCACGACCGAAATAACCAAAAATGCCTCCCAATCTGATCACTCCTGTAAACAAGTCGCCGCCGGTGTCACACGCACAGACATATCGTATCGAACATGTAGGCACAAACACGCACGTGAAAAATGTTAATAGCCACAACGGCCCCGGCGTGCTGGTATTAGCTGTTTACCTGGGGGGCGGGCGCATCTCCGGCATACGCAGACACCTTTTTCGCGCGCCGCGCCGCACGTCGTCGTCGTCGAGGACGACAACATCGTGTGCCTGTCGCCGCAGCCACCGCCGCGCACACGCAACTTATTTTTAAGCTGCCTATAAATTTCATTTTATTTACCTTTACCATTAACGAGCAGACACACTCTTTTCCACCTCATGCCGTGCGGAATTTTTCGATACGAAAATAGCTGACACACGCACCGTTTGCTGCTGCGGCTGCTGCATTGGCCTGGCAGGGCCTGCGAGACCGCCGCGAGGCACTCACCTGAAACACAAAGGCACACGCATAAAATTTAATTATAGTTTGGACATGCACGCACATACGGTACGCGAACACTAAAGTTCGCGTCTTAATTAAGGCGATCGCTATCGAAATATGAACGCGACGAAAGTGCGAGCATACAGCGTCTTATTATTAATATGTGACAGCTGCTGTCATATTTTAAAAAGCAACAATTTAATAAGCACCCGAGTTTTGTGACTGAATTTCTCTGCAGGAAGCGATTTTTCTCGCTAACGAATTACAAGATAGGCGGCACTAACAAACTGGAACTTGTGAGGAAGAAGCGCAAGATTGGGGCTATGGGAACGCCTTCGCTTTATCATTGTCATCGACCTGTATACCTAATCAGAGGAATTAGGTGTGTCATTTATACGAATCAGGGTAAAATCCACATAAATCTGTACCAAATTACTGAAAAGTTCCTTACAAATATTAGAATAAAAACAATTAAAATTCAGTCAATTTGTAAAAGCTACCTTTTAAAACCCTAAAATAAAGAAAACAACAAGCATATTTTATCACAAGAAAGGCAAGTAAATCTACTTTCATAAAATACATTCAGAATTTCTCCATCTTTAAAACTCTGAGTTTTATACACTTTTAAACTTAAATTATCACAATTTTTGGCTATCGAATTGTATCTGAACCTATAGAGTCCATTTTTATATTAAATTTTAAAGGATTCATAATATTTAAAACAACATTTAGTATATACAGCAAGAAAATTTTAGATATTCCTTTAGAAAGTCTGACAAATATTTTAGAACAATCGAAGCAGTAATATGTGTTGACTTTTTCTGTTGATATTATGGAATGTTTTCTACGTGGATTTTTATAGTGTTATATATTAAAAGAGAGCTAGTTTAATATGTTTTACGTCAATTATTTCTAATGTTACAACATTCACTAAATAACAGATAATCTGTCCTAAATTCCTGAAAAGTTCTTAACAACTGCTAAGATAAGAACAAGTAAAATTCCGTCAATTTTTAAAAGTAGATTTTAAAGACATTAAAAAAACAAGAAGTACATTATATCGGAAGAAAGGTAATCAAATCTACTTTCAGAAAGTATATTTAGAATTGCTCTATCTTTGAAACTCTGTGTTATATAAGCTTTTAAATTTGAATTGTCACGGTATTATATTATCGAATTGTAACTATAACTGTAGAAAGCATATTTTTAAATTAAATTTTGAAGGGTTCGTAATATATAAAACAACACATAGTATATATCACAAGAAAGGTTTTTGAATCTACTTTATTGAAATATATTCCTCATTGGTGTATTTTCAAAAATGCCTGAGATATGCGATCATAAAGTCTTTTTTTTTTGAACAATCGAGTAATTAATATGTATCGGCGCAGTTCTTTTAGATTATGAAATGTTCTCTACATGTAATTTTAGAGTATTTCATATCAAGAGAAAGCTAGTTTACGATTACGTCAATTTAACCCTAACACTATGGCAATCATTACATTCAAGATATTATATACAGAAATATTTTATATTGAAAGAATAAAAATCATCTTTCCCAAAAATCGAAATCCATTACCTGAACCCTAAAAATAGCAAAGTTCCAACCTCTTAAAACCACATCCTACAAACTAAATTTAGCCCTCCATTTTATAAAACCTGGGAGGAGTTCGATTGGACAGGTGGGGCCCAGTTGTGTGGCCTTGGCGTCCATCACCACCGTAGGCCATCAACGTCCACCCACTCAACTCGCCGTCGCGTCGTCACAAGGTGGTGCAGGTGCATTACATACGCGTGGACATCGTGATGTCAAACATAAATATGGCGCAAACATAAATATGGGTATATTTCCATCCAGGAAGCGCATTAGTTAAATATTTCCGAACGCACACGTCGCCCGCAATCGTGCCATCGTTCCATCAACAAAGTGTTGCCACAAAATCGCGCGTAATATTTACTTCTGTTTACGTCTCAAATTAGAACGCGAGCCGCGAAATAATTGCAACTTTGTGTGAGCGTTTCGTGTACTTCGAATGTGCGAAGTTGCATTTTGATGCACTTCAAATATTATAGCCTGCAATGTAACGCCTTGTAGAAGGTGCAAACTTACTTTTTCATTTGCAACCTATATTTTAATCTATAAATATTATGTGTTGACATTAACTTTATTTGCTTGTTTATGCGGGCGCCGAGCAGTGTGCAGCATCGTGCAACATGTTGCGTGAATTTGTATCTGGTAAATACGAGATTTTTTTTAACAATTAAATTTATATTCAAGTATATTTCGATATAGGATTTGTTACTGGTATAAAGCTTGATTTGATATTTATGAACAAATTTGATAGGTGATCTGTAGAGGCAGGTAGGAGCTGTACAGACAAATCACATAGTCGATACTTTGAAATACTTTGATAAACTGGGTTTAGACGGCGACAGAGGCGTTTTCGACATAACCGATAAGTGTAGATATGTCAATTCGTGACTTTGGAATACATACTTTAAGTTTCAAACTTTCAATAACATGAAAAGTTATATTAAATTTGAAACATTCCTTGTTAACAACATCAAAATGAATTTGTAGAAACACATGTGCAACGTAGGCAACTCTAGATTCATTCATTTGCGTTTTCTGAAGTCTTAACATGAACTGGAAATAATCGTGACTACTTTCTTCAAAGAAAAATGTAAAACTGTAAAATGAGGATTTTTTTTTCTAAAAAACGAAGTTTCATTAAATGTTTTTGATAGTTTAAACAAAGGTTTAAAAATTATAGCAAGTTTTAACAATTTATATTACAAACAAATAACTCGTTCTAGTATTCGCGTCCGAGTACAAAGAGGAAAGTAAGAACAGCTTTTAAAGAGAAAAATGTGAAATGCAGCATGAAATTGTATGCACTTAGCACACAAATAGTGCAATCGTAAAGGACGCACGTTTAACCGTACGAAACAAGCGCGTGTAAACACACGCAATATATTCGTATTTACATATTTCGCGGAAAATGCATGCGATA
>JAODAC010000008.1:1686527-1730243 GCA_027575185.1 Mimaenictus wilsoni | reverse complement strand
AAATGCATGCGATATTTAAATGTTGGAAAATAAACCGAAACATACGCTGCTGTGCTACTCTGTGCGCCAGTGGCACAACAAACAAAGCGCGCACCCGACTCCCTGGCGTTTGATGCGATGCGGAACGCATTCGACGATCGCCAGACCAACGACGCGACGACCACGTGGGAAATTTCAATTTCGAATGTAAATCCCAGCGTAACGAATGCAAAAACGCTTGAAAAACACACGGCGCACAACATGGTGGGGTACGGAGGAAAAAACACGAGCGTCGCGATGTCGAAGGAGTTCACAGGAGCCGCGCTCCGATCGTGCTGGAGGGGCGACGAGCAAAACACCTTTTGTTTGAAAGCTTTTCTTTTCGGTCACGCTCAAAGTACCTTCATAATTCGCGGCTCGCGCAAGCACACTTTAAGCGGCGGCAGCCACGGCCGAACGAAATATTAGAGAATGATGAATAGATGCACGCGGCCAGCGGCGGCGGCGGTGGCAGTGGAGCGCGCTGGCCGACCGCCAAACGCTACGGGCCAACTATTTTCATGCACTTCCAACGCCGTTGTATTTCTCCTCTGTATATGCGTGCCGAAATTCTCATTCAAATGGACATAATATGCGTATAAATCGTTCGCATGATCAGTTCAATATTTTCGACTTTGATAAACAGGTGATAAAGTGGTATAATTATCTGTGCTGCTTTCTAAGAGAGAATAACACTATGCCGATTGTCACTATGGCCTATTACGTTGCTCTACGCTACACTGCTCTTATCCGGGGAGTGTCCCAATTGTCCCCCTCAGATTGGAATAAACATTTTTGTACGTGTAGTATATTTGAATATAGAAGTAATTTCAGTAAATTTTCTTTTTTCGCCGTTTTGAGCAGTTAACTAAAAATAAATTCAAAGTTTTGTCAGCGTTTGTGTCTGCAGTATATAGATTTTAAGACAATTTCTGTTTCGTTTAACCAAATTCTGACCAAACATTGATTTACCAGAAATTATATCAATATTATGTACTATACGTTGCATTAAAATACCGAGGAGGACAATTCTTGCATTTTCCTTGTGAGGCATTGAACCTAGGCAGTTAGGAATTACCTTAACTACGTCACAACGTACTCCCTACACTCTTCCCTTCGTGACAATAGGGGGAAGACTGAACGAATCAACGAAAGGAACATATATTGCTCTTGATCAGGAATGGGGAAGGTCTTTAGGCTTTCTGTGCAAGGTGCAAGGTGCTTCAATATTTGGAATCACTCCGGTACAGACATTGGTATACCACCATGGGAAGAACGTAGTGGATCTAACCTTGGTGGGTGATTCTTAGAGTTTCATTGGCAACAAGCACGTCAAAAATGGGATTCGCCTAAACCGGTAGCAGACTCACTCAATTTCAGACCGATTAAGGGAGGGACACATCTGACGTGCATTCAGAGATATGTTTCCCCTGAATAGTCGGCAGATTAGCTAAATGCCAGAACCAAATGAGAGAGATACGTTCTGTATTCGAGATAACAAGATGTGTGTTGTTGTAAGCCATCGTCGCGGAAGCTACTATAATTGTTCTGAATGTGTTTTTGGGGTACGTATCATGGCGGACAATTGGTATATTCCCGTTGTTAGTTAACGATATATAGGTATTAAAAACATAGCCAAGGATCATCTTCTGTTTGATTCGACATATATTTTATAATTACTATTAAAAACGATGGTAATGCTCACTGCCTATAGATCTATAGCGGACTAAGCAAAGTGAAGACTGGGGAATACCTTTATCCGAAATACGGCTAGCGCGCCAACCGTTATAAAGCGTAAGAGAGAGGGAAGCTAAAGAAACGGGCGTCGTTACTTCCGTTGCCGTTACGTTACTGAGCGGCTTACCCTCCAAGTAAGAAGTCATCACTTCAAAAATATAGAGAAAGTCAATAAATATCTTAAAATATCATAAATAAATATAAATCATTCAAAAGCAATGTAAGCATGAATCAAATTAAGATTTATTGACGTCAATATACGGTTAATACGAACTAATAAATACTTTACGAGGTATTTATATTTTTAGGGTATATTACTCCCTATATAGCGCGAATGAAATGTGATATTCCTAGAAGATAACCTCACTTCTATGCTAGTTTGCCGTACCGCAGTCATCGCGTCTTAAAATGCATGAACGTAAATATTTAACTATAAAATATAGTATTTCGTACGTGCGGTGCACTTTTACTACCTCTCCAAGACGCTGGCTGTGATACTGTATGAAGAATTTTATGAACTATAGTGCCCAGGTTGATATTCGTTTATAGACGACCAATCTTGGCGCAGCCACCAAAAACACGCTGGGGTTTATGCTCGTCCATACACTAATTAAATTGATGAAACGCAGCGTGGCGCCAATGCAGAGCTCTCGAGTGGTTTACGCAGGTTTTTACATGGGGGATGGTGGCGGCGACACGACGCCATTGAGACATTACACTTGACGGCAACCAACAACTAATCGAGATTTATGTAGGTGATTGTGCGCGTCGCTTATATGGTTATTATTCAATAAATTACTCGCCACCGTTGAGTCGTAACATGAGTGGTGGGAGGTGGTTTGGTGGCGTTAATTGGCTTGGTCTTTCGGATAGATCCCGGGGACATGAGAACCTGACTCGCTTGGCCACTGGACACTGCACACTGGACGCTGGTTATTACGGGGAGGCACTTGATTAGTTTAATTTGTATCCCATTTCGATGGGAATGACGTGGTGGTCGTCAATTTGGCTAAGTAGGACTGGCGTTGTAATTGGTCCATGAAAAGACGGTGTTAAACTGGATATAATCTAATGGGACCAGAACCTTTGCATTGATAACTTGGAACCAAAAATGAAAAGTGTCCGAATAAACACCAAAACATATGCAAGAAAAGTGGTAAAGAAAGATTGGATTCTTCAAAACACCATGGAATGAAAATCTGTAGAAAAAGATCAAGAAATGGGAAGATTCAAGACCTCTCTAGAAGATACTAGATCAGACAATAATTGATGATGAAAAAAGTAAATTAATTTATAAACCACAACAAATGTTGTGCCTTAGACTGGAAAACAGAAGGTAACAGCTTGCTGTGACATTCAAAGACATTTATATTTTGACATCGTACAGAGGGGACATAGTTCCATAGAAATTCGGATAGTCGGAGGTTGGAAGGTTAGAGTTGGAAGGTTTTGGCAAGGAAATCACTGTCCGCCCCCGAGTCTCTGTCCAAGTAAGTGAAATCCTGCTTGTAGTTGTAGAATTTCTCTGTACGCCGACGTTCACCTAAAATACCCTAAACGATTTTCAACGATATGCTCTCCGTCCCACTAATAGACCATCTCTAGACTTGCCCAAGGTGGAGGGAGAGTGAACGTAAAGGTTCTAGCTGTACGATAACGGTGTAGAGACGGTTGGCTCAAACTCAATAACACTCGAGTAGGCAGCAGGTGCAAAGGAGAGGTGTCAGCGACAGGGGTCTCACCACCGCCACCAACACGGGCTGCGGGGTCTCGGGTGCTTTCACCCGACGACCCCTTATATACCTAATAAATGAGGTAATTTCCACACTTCCAAGCCTCGCCGCAAGGCGTCAACGCACACTTGGAAGAGCGCACAACCCGTGCTGTGCATGTACCTGATACCTCCTGACTTCCATGTTCGAGCATCGGTGGTTTCGGGAGGAGCTGGCGGCACGCAAAACGCCGACGAAGGTCTGAAGGTCTGAAGGAGGAAGGGACCACTTCCGGATTGTAATTACGCTCTGCGTTTGTTTACCGAACGGTAGAGTTGTGTACGCGTTATTAGTCAAGCATGTAATTTCTTAAACCTCTGCCAATGGAGCTGGAAAATGACATTTTGTCAACATGGATATCATCTGTGAAAATATCAGATAAAATACAATCAGATTAGTTAAAATCAGATAATCTTAAGATCATTGTTTCAAAAAGAATATTCTTATATAGGTTTGGAGGGAAAATAGAAGCTTTTCATCTAGTAGTACAAAATATTGATACTATTAACATGCTAGTCGTTCTTTTATGCCGTTGAATATTGATTAAAATCTCCGTTGGTGCTTTGGTGAGATTAAGATTGCAATCACTTATAAATTGGATCGGGCGCTTATTTCGCACAGGCCTCGACGAGTAATACGGTGAATAATACGATACCCACTATGACTGGCAGATGGCAGATGAGGGTAACTTGAGGTGGATGGTGCGCACAATAATACCGCATGTACCCATTACCTATACTATAAATAAGCGCGCATACGTTTTAGAACAAAGAATGCAAACCCCCTCACCGTGGCCGGTTCTCCTTCCAGCGTATTTCGAGCCAACTAGACACAAACAAAACACACGCTCGGATGGTGGCCCTAGAGGTGCCAGAAGCCCACACAGTCATTTCAATGCAGTATAAACGCACTCGTGCCAGATGTGCCCACGTGAGTCCCCCTATTCCACGTTGCAATGTTCCCCTGGAATAAACTAGGGCGATATAGTGAGTGCGGGAACAGGTTCGTCGGCAGACAAACACCTTTCACTCACTATGTGCCGATTTGGCTCGGTGCATACATCACTATTCCCGGGGACACGTTCCTATTTAGTTTTAGTGGCTATTACCTTTCGTCCACTTCCCCCAACCGTACCATCTCCCTCTCCGGCAAACCGATCTAACTGATCCGAAGTTAAAGGGAACCCCTCAATGTACTCAGGTGTCGAGCCTCGGGCGGATTAAATCACGCACGTTCTGTTAAGGTGTATTTTAACCGTTCCGTTCCAGTTATAGTCTTTTTATACTAACGCCTACCCTTCACCAACTGCTACAACTCGGGACCCCTCTTCCAAATCGAGACCTGGGAGTTGAACTTTTTGCAATCAGCTTCGCTGTGTGTACCTAGCAAATCCTCGAAGCACAGAACCGGGAAGACAATGGAAAACAATTCCAAGTGACTGACGTACGACCACCGTACGTCGCGTCGGAGGGATGAGCGGTGGCGGCGGCAACGGAGAAAAGGGGTGCGTGGCATGCATAGAAGTGCCTGATTACTTTGATAAACGATCCATTAATCATCAACGTATATTTATGCAGGCACACACTGAGAGGGAGGAAGTCCACGCAGCCATACAACCTTGCAGTGTGGCAACCATCAACCCCCTGATGTGAAAACGGCGAAGACCTTGGCGCTAATGTGATATCGGTTCGGTTTTTAAAACATTCCATTGTTTCGACCTTAAATTTACGTTCCATAAAACTATGGAAGGTGGAGAATGGAAAGTGTCATTCGTTTTGCAGGAAAGAATGCCATTTTTATCATATCCTGCGAGGAATCATTCAAGCATGTTTCTGAACATGTTCGCCATCTAGTGGAGCATTTTGGGGAGTGAGTAATTTAATACTAGACTACAAGTTACAAAGAAAGACGTGTAGAACGCAGGAACGTGATGTGACAGGAAAATGTGCGGGGAAAAAAGGTGCTGCAGGGAGCGGTGAGGAGACGTGTGCGCGCTGAAACCTACCTATAAATAGCAATCAATCATCGCGGATTTGCGCACGCCGTGACAAGTTTGATTCCGCTTCTTGTGTGTAATTAGTAAATGTGCCTATCACGCGTTTGTTCGCCTGCACGCTTACACCGGCCTCGCAAAGACGGTGGGGTGGTGCCGATGTGAGGATATTTTTTACCCATATCAATTTTACCTCCCTCTTCACTTCCTTATCGCTTCTTTTCTTATTCGTGATACCGCGCACGTTATACGTACTGCAAATGGAACATGGAAATACTTGTTTCCTGCTTGTTGCCGACACCCGGTGGTGGTGACCCGAAGGTCGACGCAGGGTTTGCTCTGTCGGTCAACCGAGTGTGAAGTGGTAGCTGGCAGAACGTGATAGCAGGAATTATGTACGGTGGCGGCGGAACGGAAACGAAACCTTTGCCGGTCGGAGGGATTAGTGCGTCGACCAGGGGACGTATAGGTAGTGCCAGCCACCGCCCCATCCCCCTGATGAAGGTAAATGGTCAGCAGATAAGACACTGGCCCGCCGGCTGCGAGACTTAGATACAGCCACGCGGAGGTATAATAATGAAGAAATGCGACCGAGTGGAAGCGCCAGCGGGCTGGAATTAGTTACGCTAACCTGGCCATTACCCCCGTCTACCTTTCTCATCCCACCACCCCACCTATCAACGAATAACTCCAAAAATATTCGTCTGATTTTCCACATTATCAATTAAAGCAAGCAACACTGTGGGAGAACATAAAATAATCATTAGCTCAGTTAATCAATTTGCCCTTTGCCTGGAAAGCTTTTAACAACTCACAGCCATTTGGTTATCATACGATATAGATGGCGATATGCGCACGAGGTCACTTTCAACTTCGTCGCGAATGCTCTTACTCGGCGAATGGGAAAGTTATGTTGGCGGGCACAGGTTAAAAGGATTACGCTCGGCGTCCGCAGCAACTTCGTCCTGCAAAACCACCCGAACGGAGGCGGCAATTCTCCGGGATTGAGCGGAGGCGACGGCGACGTGTACTTACGTCGGGGTACCTTAGTTTTAAACTACATAGATTAGGGATTAAACTGGACCGTGCGGTGTAGCGATCTGGGTATAACTCGCGCTTAGGTACGTCGGACTCGTTGCAGGATCGCGTCGCGTCGCGCTTGAGCGCATCCGGACACACACACAGAACTCCTGCGAAAGCAGGAATCAATGTATGGGAACTTCAATTCGAGGCGCTCTAGAAACGGGAGAATTAACTCGCTCACATGAAGCATATCAATTCACTATCCAAACATCGCTTCTTAGTCTTATCCTTACTAAAAGAACAGGACACCTAGACAGATGTACTTTATACATGGTGTTTTGGAGTAATCTACACGTTGTCTTCATGAATTTATTTTATTCAGTAATTACTTTTTATAGAAACTTTTTTTCTATAAAAGTTTATTGAGGGGATTTTACGAAACGCACAGAAGAAGTTCATATATGTGAATTTTGAAAGCTCGATAGGAAAATGAGGAATAACTAATGTTAAGAAGAGGAATTTAAAAAGGAACTAGAAAAGTTTGAAGTATGTCGAGCTCTTGCTGTGTGGAAAAGCACATCTCTTCAGGTTTTATTTTAGCATCGAGGTATAATAGTAGATTAGTTAAAAGTTGAAAGCTCAGCATGTTTGACGCGCCTTGATGCTCGGACGCGTCTCTTAGAAGTCATCGCTGGCAGCGTTTTGTCATTTTCTATATTTACAATTTCCATTCTGTCTGATTAACGTGCGAAGGTGTTCGGCGGCGGCGTGTGCGTGCGCCCGTCGGTGGCACCAACAATGACAACCGCAGCGCCTCATCGGCATCTGACAGACGTGGCCACTGAGCAGTAGCCTCGACACTGTCGAGCTAATTAAACGCCGCACGTGGGATCACCTGCGTGCGTATGATTGAACGCCGGCCGTCCGTTCCGGCCAACACAGAACTAGAGCCGCGAACACCTCCGACTTTCAAGCTGGTGTAAATTGCGACCGAAATAACTCACACTCGTGGACAGAGCGAGCACCCAGGAGGAGCGACAGGCGACGGTGATGACTTTGGCTTTCGCCTCGCATTATGTTAACAGCTCTATTATTATTTGAAAAGTTTACGGCGCTTTTCGTTTCGTTTTTCGCTAAAAATATCGGCCGTCAATGTGACTACAATGTTAATGAATGTTAGCGCTTTTCTGCGAACGATGCAAGCGCCTGACGAAATATTAATACTACACTTAACCTGTGCGGCGTTAAGTGCTCGCGATAAAATCAACAATAACTCAGCGTGCGTGCGCGATAAATATTTACACCTTTCGAGGGAAAGCACTTTTCGTTTGTGTGTGCCCATCATCACCACTTAGGTGTCCAACGTAAATATTTGTGCTTTGATTTTATGCCCACTTTTCGGAGATATTCTAGTCAGAAAAATGAACTATTTTCTCTTAGAAACATAGGATTATTTCGATTTAAGCTAAACCTACAAAAATTTGTGAATATTTCTTATGAGAAGTGAATTTTTGAATGCAGAATTTTTACAATTTTACATAGGAGTATGTATAAGGCTATATAAAAATGTAATTTACTCGAAAACTAGAAGAGCGTAGCACTTGCAAGTGACCGCAATACATTGCAAAAAGTAAGCGAATAGAAATATGCCAATTCGCGTTTTTTTTTGCAATTTTGTTAGGCTGCCTGAAGAGCCGCTCAAAGTTTGCAATTTTACATGGTAGTATTCAGAAGGTGATATAAAACAAGAAACTAGAAGAGTGTAGCACTTGTATGTTACAACAAAAACACCCAAAAATAACTGAAAACAAATATGCGATATTTGCTGTTTTCTTGGTCGCCTGTGGAGACGATCAGAGTTTCCAATTTTACCAAAAAACACTAAATACAGTCTACGTTTTTTGCAATTATTTTGGCGGCCGTTCCCCAGATAATTGTTACGAAACTAGCCATAGGGAGATGTAGTTTCAATGTAGATAAATTGTTTCAATCTGGGAAACTGGAAGAGTATAATAGCATTAGAAAATTAAACTACAAAATAACTGAATTCAACCGCACTAGTTCCATTAATAAAAAATAATGTTTACAATAAATATATAACAAAATGTTGCAATATAGTGAATTCGATACATACCAGCACAATATTCTGGTATGTATAGAATTCGCAAATCTTTGTGTAGTTGAGATTTCCGAATGGTAAATTCTCACAGATGAAATTTTAATTCTATTAAATTTCATTAGACTAATATCTCAAAATACAAATAATACTTCAAAGTTATAAAATTAGGAAGAAATCATTTCTTTGTCTTTCTTCTGTTCGGGAACTTTTTCCTTCTCCTTTTTGAAGAACTTGAAAATGTTCCCTCAAGAAAATGAAACTTTCATAATTATCAATAAAGAGTAGCGTCCTGTAAAGTGCAGCAAGAAAATTACACTAATGCACGAATATAATACCTATAACAGAAGCGTAACAATAACACCGTTAAATAATTAAAACTTACTCAGCGTAATGAAGAAGCTGGCGCGCGGTAACTCAATTTAAAGTGAGATTAGGTCGGCCAATTTCCAGCAGCAACCTGCCCCCGGAAAACTTGAGTGAGGCGCGCACGTAAGACGATACGAAAGAATGAGGAAAAGCGCAGGAACATCCGTGTGCCCTTCCTGCTGCCAGCATGCTGGTAGAATTCCAGACAGGCAAAGCGCGCACCTCCGCCGAAAGTTGTAACAACGTTAGGCCAGCCTCGAAATATGTCGTCGAGGTAAAAAGTTGCGAGCACGTGAAAGTTAGCGGCATGTCGCTGCTATGCAAATTAAATAATTACAAAGTGGCGACACACCCGAGCTTGAATTACCCATCCATCCGGCGGGCAAACGTTGGCGGTTTTTCGGATGAGGTGCAACCCCGCACGGCCGCGGGATACCTTTATACGTCGGCGTCGGACGGGCGGATATTATGTATGTATGCGAGGGTGGAGGGCAAAAAAAAATACTCAAAGTGGAAGACGATGTTGGAAAGTTTGGGCGCAAATATGGTGGTATTCCACGAGGGGCGCAAGTTTTATAATTATCGGCAAGCTTTTCTCTCTCGACGGCGGCGGCGGCAGGTCTGCGCACCGCCCATACATATTTTAATCATTTTTTAATCTAAACAAGCTGTGCTGAAAGCGCGCGCGTATCTTCAAAGTGTAATTTGTATACGTGACGGCCGCGAGTTGCCGATGAATGGCAGGTTGTTTGGCTTCGTAATTAGAAAATGTGAGGTGACAAGTTTTAAATTCTCGGTGAGGAGATGGAATTAAATTGTCATTTTTCACCCGGGTAATGGAAACTAAAGATAGATACAGGTTTAATTTCAAACAAAACAAAACATGCTCGGAAGGCATTAAAACGCTATACAACCAAAAAAAAAACAGATAGAAACAAAAAGGACGTTTTGCCTAGACATGCTCGTAATTCTCGAAATTCTCGTTACCTAAATGTTCGCAGACTGAATTATGCGTAAATCGAGATATTTGTTAATCGACGTGTTACTAAACAAAGGAGTTCGTAAACATGGAGATGTTCGGAAACTAAGATGTTAATAAATAGATGAAAACCAAGATCTTCGTAAAACGAGATTTTCGTAAACTGAAATGTTCGTAAGGTGAGTTATTCATAAACTAGTAAACTAGTAAACAAGCACTAGTAAACCAAGATTTTCGTAAGCAGGAATGTTCGTAAACCAATATTTTCGTGAACAGAGAGATTTGTTAACCGGGGGTGTTCCGAAACAAAAATATTCGTGAACCTAAATGTTCGGACCTATATTCGTCAATCAAGGTATTCGTAAAACCAAATGTTTGCAAACCCAGATTTTTGTAAACTGAGATGTTATTAAACTATTATTTTCTCTAACCGAAATGCTCGTAAACTGAGATGTTCGTAAACCTAGATGTTTGTAAAGCGAGGTATACATGAACCTAGATGAGCACTAACAGGTGTTTTTATGCACGAACCTATTTGTAATTCCCGATATTCGCAAACCGATATGTTCGTAAATTAAGATATTCGTAAACATGAATGTTCGTAAGTCGAAATGATAAAATATATCAGAACCAGTCTATTATTTTTGCTTTACCTTTATTTCTATAACTGCTTCATTTTTAAAATTACAAAAAAAACACATAAAACGAAGCATTTTTAAATCATTTCTCCGCGCCACTTTCCTCCCCATTCCCCGAAAAAAAAGTGATAAATACTGCCGTAATCAACATGATAAAAAATGACTGTAAATTTACCTGTATAATTAAAATTTACACGATGTGAACCGATGCTTTCGCACGTTAGCTAATCGCTTGCAGCCATGTAACAACCGGCTGGATGTTGGTTGTTTATGTTTAGCGTTTGGCTCCGGTGCGATGCGCGCATGGAAAAATCTCATTTTTGATAAACCGATGGCAGGCCGCTGATCATTAATCACCGTGTGCGCGCTCCCTATCTGAGCATGACGTAAAAGGACCGAGGGGAAGCCGCAACCAAGCCGGGTTCGGCTGTTGTGGACCGACAGTCGCCATCTATGGTACGCACCTCTATTAAAAACCCCAAAAGGGGTTGTCACGCAATTCCCGAGATACGAGCGCACACCGCACCGTCGACGATGTCTACCTTCGAGAGATTGAGTGACGTGCGCCTGCATTTCGCCACCGGCGGCACAACCTCAATGCAGAACTCTAAGCTCCCGAGCATGTAGCTGGAAAACTAATGTGTAAATAGTGGAGAAGCAGTCGGCCAAGTCGGCAAATTGAAAACTGAATCACTATGCCAATACGGATTACACTTTTGAACGACAGAGTGTTTGTACAAGGAAAACAAGTAAAGCGGTATAGTTCCCAACTTTGCCTGAGGCATAACGGTATTTTTGGTTTAGAAGAGAAGGTGAAAGAAACCCTCTGGAGCTCTTTTTGGTCTGATAGTATATACCATTTCAAAATATGGCGTAAAGTAGGAGTAATAGGGAAGAAGTAGCAAAAACTATGATTCAACCTTGACCTCAAAAAATACTAGATACTTTTCCATAGATACTATATTATCCTGTTAGATGCAAGTCTTTTCTAGTCTTCTACTTAGTTAAGCCTTTTTAAAAGTACTTCTACAATTCCAAAATTGAATGAATCCTAATGAGGTCCAATCATGGTGGCACATGACCAATTGTATACCTTGGTATTCAACTACTTCCTCAACTTTCTGAGGGTACCCCTGATCACGTGCCACACTCCTGGGAGGTATGATGAACAGTAGGGAACTTATGTATTAGTACAAGGAAAATAAGTAAAGCAGTATGGCATAGTTTCAAACTTTGTCTGAGCCACATCACTTTCCTGGTATAGAAGAGAACGTGAAAAGAACCCCCTGGAGCTCTTTTTGGTCAGATATGATATACCATTTCAAAACAAGGCGTTAAGAAGGAATCGTTTAGTTAGAATGACGAATTGACCTTGACCCCTAAGAATATTAGATACTCCTCTGTGCATATTCCACTACCCTTTTAGATGCTGGTCTATCCTAACTCTCCTACCTGGATCTTTCTAAAAGTACCTATAGAATTCCAAAATTGAATAAATCCTAATGAGGTCCAATCATGTTGGCACACGACCAATTGAATATCTTTGTATTCAACAAAACGTTGACTTCCTGAGGGTACCTAGGACCACATGACACACGTCTGGAAGGTATCGTGAGAAACAGTGGACTATTAGGGAACAACCTTCCACCTGGCTGCGCTCAGTAAAACCCACCCCAGTAACGGTGTGCTCACTCAGACCCACACACCGACGTGCTATTAGCGGCAGATTATTATTTCAACGTCCACGTGTAATGCACGTGCCACAATTGAATGCGATCGAGGATTATATTGACCGTTTCAAGCCCCTAAGCTATTCCCGCGTGGAACAACAAAAGGAGGTGATTATTTCGAATTTGGGCTTATTCCTACAATGCAAGGACGAAGCATTCATCCCGTACTTCTGCATAGTAAAACGAATTAAGAACAATCTGTGCGCCGGCGGTGATAAGATATAAAGAAGGGTATTGTGCATAAATTTATTGTGGAATTTATTTCGGAATAACAAATCTGGATATGGGCGTGGGAATTGTTTTTTTTATAGAAACCCCAACCGAAATATATACAAAATTAAATATTTTGCAAATTTATCGTTCTATAGTAGTCTTATGTAGTAGTTTCAATCAAGGGGATGTTTGGGTTGGTCCAGTATATGTCTAGAATATATTAAAATGCAAACATTGGAGTGAGGATTGCGATAAAGGTTTATTTCTTTGACCCTTATCACGATTTTTTGCGAGCAAAACCATCGTTTTAGGCGTGGAAACAATCAAGTCATAAATCACGGCATATTTTATGTGAGATGTTTGTATTTGTTGCGGTCACGCAGCCGCCACCGAGGTGACCAGGCAGGTTTTCGCTCCAAGGAGCGTAATCTGTCGGCGGACGGCCGAAAGTCGGCCGAGATAAGAGCGGTGGCTGGCGGTAGCTGTGGTGGGGGCGGCGGCAGCGGGGGTTGAGCGGAACTGTCCGCCTGCGCTTCCGCAGGAAGACGGCCGTCGCGACGTGACCAGATAGGTGGACGCCGTCGGCCGGGAATGATTGGTTGCGATTACCGGTGGCAAGTGGCAAGGTAGCAGCGCCGTCCATCAGCCAAAGGAGTCTCGAGAATGTCTGTCCCTCGAGGAATCCGTCGCCATCCTTGCGACTCCATCCCTTCGAATATATACTGATTTATACTGATTTATCACGCCAATAGATATCCTGCCGCTGGTCGGCTATCACCAGAGCGAAACTAACAAACTGGGCAGCGGCGAAAAAGTAGCGAATACAATCGCAGGGATGAAGGAAGAGGAAAACTTGTAAAAAGGGAAGACTAGGGAGTTGCAAGGGGACAGATCTCATGATTAAAAAAATAGAAACTATCGAAAGAAGAAGGCAGACAAGAAAAAGTCGATTTCTAGAATGATTTATGTTAGTTGTACCTTTGAAAATAATCCCGGTTTTAGTCCAAAAGTTTAATGGAAGAAAATTCTTCTTTAAATTGTTTAATAAACATAATATTTTTAATAAAAATGTAGCCAATATCAAGCATATTCGACCTGATTCTGAAATTTGTCTAAAAAATACATGAAAAAATTATAAATTTCACTTTTATATGATTTCCTTTTTAAATTTTTCCAAAAACCTATAAAAATTGAAACTAATTAATTAATAGCATATACATCAATAAAATAAATCCGGCCTTCGTCCATCCAAGCTTCGGCGATTGAAAAATTTGTAAATTGGAAAATTTCATCAATGTTTGCATAATCGAATTACGGCGCGAATAAAAACAAATTGGCGTGGAGGGCGTGCGCGCGCCCAATTCGATGCGATTCAATTATAAAATGCGGCCAGATTTATAAAATTATCACGTGGTATTCCGTGCGTTGCGTCGGGCGTGCATACACACGTTATGTGATTAAAAACACTATCATATTAGTGACCCACATAGGCAGGCAGCAGTATGTGCATTCGCGCATATGCGAATTCTTTTCAGCCAGCCAGCAGCGTTTTGGATGGGAATGATGCCGTGTGCGTTTTATCGAATCGCAGCGCATTTCAAATTCATCGAACGTATTTAGTTGTTCTTGTTCGGGCATTATGTTTGCGTTGTACGGACATCGCGTATTTATTTGATGTTTCGTTCTGCCACAATAAAATGCAAACGACGAATTTGTTCATTTGTTTTTTTACTTTTGCCGAAAAAGTTGCAGATTGTATCATGCCATTCAGCTCTATCTATCGCATCTCTACAAAATTAACTACTTTATTTGAATTCTTTAGTTTATAGACTCTTTTCAACACCACGATCAGGCAATAATTTTATTTTAGAATTAGATTGTATAAAAAAAAACAGAAATAGTGGTTACATTACTGAATTAATAACACAAGGGGAGGCTCCGGAGTTGACCGCTCACATTTGCATGACATAGAAAAAGGTAATATGTATAGAAATAGGTTAGAAATTAATAGTAATCGAAAAAGGCGAAACAACTCTCAAGCGTCGTCCTTAAAAGGACTGAAAATTCATCATGACTTAAATGTATTCGCATTCAACAGTTGATATGCTGACAGCTTGACGACGTAGCTGGTAGGACGTCTGCAATTACAAACTAAAACCATCAGACAATCATCTTCAAAACTCCGCAATCATTGCGACAAATTTTATATCGATCAGATAAGCAAAAATTGTCATACGTGCCTGAAACCATACTTAAATATTTCCGCAGGTCTCTGCCCGCACTGACCGAACACCTCATTTCGGAAGGGCAGAATGGGGAATCTGGCTTTTTGCGCCAGTGTTATAATATACACATCACAGTATCGTGGATTCAGAAATGTCATACATACCCTACGGGTTGTCATATCCGAACTGGGAAAACCATTCCAAGCTCGTTACACAATATACTAGTAAGAAACATCTTCATACAATATTCGCTTCTATATTATATCAGTGAAAGTACCATGATTTGTTAATTTCTATTTTAATACTAATAACTGGGACAATGCAAAATTTAATCAAATTTAAAACATGATTTATGATATTTTTTTGTATATCTTTCCATGGAGAATGCAGTCAATAAATTTGATTATTTTAAATGCGAATAATTCAAAACAACAATACAAGTCACGAACAAATCCGTTAGCGCGACCGTCATCAGTGCGTCGCGACGCATTTACCGGGGGGGATTCGCACGGCAAGCAGCCGCCACCGTCACCACCGCCACTGCCGCCGTCAGTACGCGCCGCGGCCGCCCAAAACGTATGAACCGGTGACACGAACATCCCCAGCGTATACACACCTATACACCGCATCGTTCCCATACCTCCGAGACCATCCGGCGGCGGCAGCGGTGGCGGCATGCAATGAGCAAAATCACGGCAGGAGAGTAAACGGTTTAACTCACACGTCCCCAAACACATACTCATATCCATAGACACATATACACACGTGAATGGTATACGTCGAGCTCGTCGAGCTAACAAGGCGCAAAAGCGGGGGCGGCGATAGTCGGTGGTCCGCCACTGCCGCCACCGCCGCCGCCGCTACCCGCTGATAATGAATGGGCGCGCTCTCGCTGGTTTCGCAATTACACATAGTTTAATTCGAATGTAATTTATAATTCCGCATTGTCATGCACGTGATGTGCACCGTTTGCTAAACGGATGAATGTTTTGCTCGCTGCACATAACAGCCACGGCTGCTGCCACCCTGCGCCTGTGCTCACATCTAGTTATATATGTATTCGTGTGAATTGGTGTGCGTTTCAGTATACCTACCAAACCCCGTATGGTAGGTATACGCGGGTGTACGTGCGTAGGTAAATGTTGCGAGTTTGGCGAGGTCGCGTCCGGAATGATAGACAAAAAGCGGCGAAATTCGCCACCGTGCTGTATCCTGTTCAACCGTAAAGTTACTATCAGTCGGCTGCAGTTTGTATGCATTTGCAATAATTTCGAATCGTTTGCACTCGCGTCCACCGCCACCGCCAACGAAATGCATATTCAGACGCCCACCCTGCCACCCCCTCTTCAACCTCTACATCCCTACAACGCACGATCATACGCAAAAATATGTAATTATCATTTTAGCACGATTTCACCAACAGATATCATTTGCAGTTTATCCAAGTGCCAGAAACAACCCGCCGAAAACTTCAACGCGCATTTATTTTGGGAATTTTTAATTGTTCTGAATATTTGATTACTTTACACATAAATTAATTGGAATCTCTACAATTGCTATAATGCAATCTGTTTAGTAATTAAATGTATACTGACGAGATTTTAAATTCAAAAATATACAGTTATGATCACCTTGAATATAATAGTCAAGATGTAATTTACATTTCAATGTAAACACATAATCATTGATCATTGCTAAACTTTTTATATTTACAAGGAGTATCTCAATTGTCCGCCACGGAATTGAAGGAATTTTTCTTTTGCAATTTTGAGCCGTTGCTTTAACCGCAATATTCGCCGTATCAGTATCGTGGCTTAGCCGTCAGGGTCGGTCAACTTGCAGGCGCGCTGATGACTGCGCTACGATACTGATACGACTGTTGCTTTTAAAACAATATGTACCAAACTTTGAATTTTTTTATTGGGCAAACGGCTCAAAACGGAGAAATATCCCGTTACCAAAAGTTATTTCTATAGATGGACTACACCTACAAAAATTTTCATTTGATTCTATGACGGGCAATTGAAATACTCTCCTTGTTAGACAAATTTGTGATCAGACAAAAATTCTGTGGGGGTAAACTTGGAATTTTTTAATTAATTCTAAATTGAATGCATTTCTGAAGATTAACAGACGATCAAAAACGTAAATTTCTCAAAAATTAAATGATTATAAAATGTAAAAAGGTTTTCATCACAGGATAAATGTATCAAGATGAACTTTTCGACAAATACAAGTTCAAGTTAGCTCTAACCGAAATATTTTTCCTTAAAGCAATATCCCTATTGCATATTATCGAAGAATAAAAATTGATATGCCTCAATGCATTCATTAATTAATAGCATTGTGATTTATGGTGTTATATATGCAGTCTTATGTAAATGTATTCATTTATCTTGCTTTATTTCTTCATTAGATTATATTTTCATTAAAATGTCCTAAATTTGGATTTTAGTGAATCAAATTGAAAACTGAAATTGCATTGGCTGCTTTCACCATCGTCAGCAAATCATACCAAACCCGATATACCGATAGTTCAGTATTCGAAAAAGGTAACGCAATTCACGCAGGCAAATCAAACGCGCAAATTTGGCAATTGTAATTTATACCGCCGCATCCAGCAAGCAACCTAGACTGCTGCACCGATGTCCAGCCACAATAACACGCTTATTATTAACAGTCGCCGTGTTGTAATTCAGTTCGGCCCGCCGAACATGGACGCATCAGCAATTACAACGAGAATCGCAACAGAATGGCAAATTGCGCGACATACATGCCGCACACCCGCACATACTAACACTCAGATACATATACATAAACGACAACCTCGCTAACAGAAGCCCCCTGACCCGTGCCAACCCAACCAGATAGCCACGTCACCTGCATCCCTTTTCGCTGCAACAACGGCGAGCTGCATCACCTTGTCATATCCATCCATGCGCTGCGGTCGGATGAGCGCGCGCGTGCATTTACCAAACAAACTGCGCCGCCACACTATAATCCGCAAGCGTGTTCATACCTTCCCAACACACACGCGCCACATTCATATTCAGCATTGAGGTGGAGGCGCCGGTGGATTTGGCGGAGGCGCTGCCACAACCTGCCGGCAGGCATTAAACCAGAGCACTCCACACTCCAGAACAGAGAGTGTAGGGTAACACCTATGCGTAGGAATACGGCGACGGTGAGTGTGAAGGTTGTGTGGGCGACTGTGCAGGTTTGGGTGTGTGGCGGTAGCAGCCACCGCCACTTGTGTTTGCATGTTGTTATAAATTATGTCCTGAATGATTTTCCACGCGCTCGTGACATTTACACCTACTCGAATCCGTACGGTGTGCGCGCTCTTTGGGGGCCCCGGTGTGTGATTTCCATCCCTCGCCAACAAATCACACATCGCACACGCTTTTCCGCGCGTACCTGATGTGTGGCAGCGCTTTTGTGCGGTTTTACAGAATCATTAAAATCATAAATTAAAATGCGCTCATCCCTGGTGGTCTGGCTTTCAGATCCACACATCACCTGACATTATGGAGGGATTTGGTGTTTTTTTTTTAGCATGGCATGTAAAATTAAAGGTGATAAACCTTCATTTCAACTAGTTTTATTTCAGATAATAATAAATTCTAAATCACTGTTTTGAATAGTCAACATTTTACCAATCAATTTATGTCAAAAATATGGAGAAGCAGATTTTTAGATAAACATGACTTGAAAATCAATCCTACCAACCGCATTTTAGTTTTTTTAGTTCAATTATTATTAGAACTTCCTCAGGCTGTTGTTAATCCAAAATATTTCAAAATAACATTTCCATGCGAATTTTACACAGATTTAACATAAAACATGCCAATGTTAAGTTAATTTGATTTGTCTTCGTCACGTGTCGCCTGAACTTTTTAACAACCTCTAAAAGCAGGCGCTGAATAGGATATTTTAAAAACGAATTTCCCTGCTTAGCATTCATTCGTAAATGTAAACGTGCATCGCCCGATTTTCGCGGAACATTAACGACAACCGGTGGCGAGGTGGTATGGCGGCGGCGGGCGAGAAAAAAGCAATGCTAGTAAATGGCACCCGTAAGGTGGATGATGATGGCGCAACCTGCTATTCCACCTGCGTAAATTAAAACCGAATTGCTCATTCACACCATCTGCTCGCGTTCCATTACGGGCGTCAGTCAGCGGCGCAACCGTCCCCCAGCCGGCTACACAAGACTGGCGTGCTGGAGGCGGCAGCGGCTGGAGCACCCGACCCGTCAGTCGCAGACGCACGTACTTAAAAGAAGCCCACCTTCGCGCCGAACGCGTTGGCGAACAAAAACGCGCTCCCATAGTTCAACACCTTATTTCTTTACAAGCAAAATTTAATTTCCTGAACGTCTCCTCCATTTTTTCTTTTGGGGCTGTTTCTCTTGAGAGTCGCGGGGGGGTCTCTAGACATGCTGGAGGCAGCAGGAGGAAGTAGATGGAAGTAGGATGAAGTGGATGGAGAGACAGGGAGGTGTGAAACGCAAGTTGAAAACATTAACACCTTTCTACCACCTCTTAGGGGGATTTTTGAAAACGTTTGGAAGCAAAAATAAAGACAAAAAGTGTTTCACATCGATTAAACGATAATCTACGTTTGCAGGAATTGTATATTTTCATAGCCCCGCACCAAGAAACAATCTAAAAAGACATTCGTAACTTTAGAGATCCTTTAAAGGTCTGTAAAGATCTGAATATAACGAACAATACGCGATGGAAAGCAACAAGAGTATAGCACCAAACAAAAAAAAAACACCGTTTTACATCGATTAATCTCAGATTATTTGCAGAAATGTCATCCTTATCAGCACCTCCTGCAACGGAATGAAACGATTTTTCATCCTACGCCTCCAAATTCACGTGTCTGTAGTAAATACATGCACAGATATGATATTAATTTCAGTCACGTCTTTCGTCGCGAGAAGCCCAACGTACCTTGATGTATTAGAGGTGACATCGAAATTGACAAGTGTTTACCAACGCGAACGAAGGCGTGGGGGCCGCGGACCGTCGACGCCGCCCGCCGTTAGCGTCTTGTCGTTTGCCAGACACGCCGCCTCACGCGCCGCGCTTGTGTCAACCATCAAACGATGTTGGCGGTGGCAGTGGCGGCGCCGGCGGTGCGAATGAATAAGGAAGATAAATCGTGTCGGATGAAATTAAAAAAGACCCCTCAATCTATTAGCGTCATTACAGTGTCTTACAGCAACGGCTTTTTCGCCGCGGCTAAATAAATAATGTCGCCGAATATTCTTGTTTCGCATTTGTGTGGCAATTGTGTAGGCGCCTTTTTAGCAATGTCGCGAATATTTTTCATTCGAATATACGAATGTGAATATTACAGGAATGATGATTTCGTAAGGAAATAAATGCAAGCACTGAAAGATAAGGACCGCAGGTTTTTGCCATTACTAATTGCCATATAACATAATAATTAATGAAATAATTGGTTCTACGTGAAACCTCGGTTTTCAAGTATCTCAGCTTACGAATATCTCGTTTACCGAATACCTCGGCTAACGAGTTTTGATAAATTTCTTCTGTTTACATTCTTCTCCTTTCTCAAAAATGTTGCTTTTTACATTTCTGGAAGGAGAAAATACTATAAAATTCACCTTCATGCTTAAATATAACGAGAAACACCCAAATTGCAAATTATTTCGATTTACGAACAAAGATTTCATTGGAAAATAAACACAATTTCTGTTCACAATCATTTAACTTTTACACAAATGATGTGAAAATGAAATTATATAATTGGTGATAGTTTTATGCATTCTTTTTCGCTTAATCTATGCCTCAGTTACCTTACATCAAATAAAATTAAATTATGTACTGATAGTACACATAAGACTTAATTACAGATATTAAAACAAGTTGAAATTAATATCTTATTTGATGTTTTGAATTTTCCAAAGTTATTACTCATATTCAAAAGTTTGGAAATTACTTAGCAATGAAGACACACCGGCGTCGTTGTAATGAAGCCGACGCTATAATGAAGCAATGGTGAATAGAATACCCTCCTTGCTGGTCTAATTACGCCTCATCAAGACGCACTTATAACCCGGTGATTGGCCCAAATTATAGGTGAGCACAGCAGCCACCGCGCGTTGCCGTCGTCGTCGCGACTCCCTTCTTCAACTTTTACCTTCACCCTTCCATCCACCATGGCAATTTTATACAAAGTGATTAAAATGTATATTATTGGATGAAATAATGGACAAGAATTTACGGTAAAACTTGCCAATCTGAAAAGTTTTGTTGTGACGAACTATGAAATGCATTTCACATTTCATTATCTATTGACGAAGAGGAATGGGGAGGGCAAACAGAGAGGGTGTTAAAACACCCAGTAGGGAATCAAGCAGGAATAATTCACCTCAAATGAGACATAACTGTGAACGCCGCCGCCATTATGTGCCTTCAATTAAGTTCTGCATTTAATTATCTTCTCTATCAAGTCGTCTACCTAGCAAGGACTTTGCAATCTGGGTGTCTCTTCCTTTCTCTTCTCGCCATGCAAGTGGTGATTAGTTATTAACGCTGTAAGGAGGTTGAATTATTTCGTCATTATTTTTCTGATAATGATGAATAAATAACAATAATTGTTTATTGTGAATACTATTCATTGTACTATTATAAATTCTTAAAAATCAACATTTTACCTTCATTTTACTAGAATTTACAAGAATTAAGACAATTTACAGCACATTTTATGGCGCCGTGTAATTTTTCTTAGCACAAATTGATATTATTATAAAAATCGATAACATGTTCATATTCCCTCTTTTTTTTCACAGCTGCGTACACTCTAGAAACCATAATTTCCATCAGGAACGAAAAAACCAAAATGTTTTTCTAAAGTTTATAAAATTATTTTGAATATGACGTCGAGTAATAATAATAATATTGTATTTAGTCCATAGACCTTGCAATCGACCTAACTGGTCCTTCAGCCATTTTTATATACAATTTTATTGTGATACATTATTGAGTTACAACTGAATATATATAGTGTGAGATTTACAACTCGTTTTCTTGTTGTGATGTTGTGGTAATGGTGATGTTGTTTGTTTTTATTGATGTTTTTGGCGATGTGTGCATTATGTTGCTTTCCTTCATATTGATGTAGAGATATATGTTTTGGTAGAATGTCGGTACATCGTGGAGCGTTGCATCATATGATGTGAATTTTTGGATTAATTCATGAGTATTTATTAATGTGGTTTTTATCGATGTAGATTTTTTAGTGTGAATTTTTAGAGTGAATTTTAGTGTGAATTAAATAATAAATTAATTCACACTAATGGTGTCCACCTCGGGGACTCGAACCCCCTCCGACTGCGTGGTAAGCCGAAGCGCTACCAACTGTGCTGCCCAGGTGGGCGAGGTAGGGTCCGCAAACTTGAAAAACGTTTAAAATTAGGTTAACAACAGAAAATTTTCAGAATATTCTTTTATCTACTTTCTGAGCTATAATTTCGTAAATACTGAAGCTATCATCTTGAAATTTTGCGGGAATATTTTTGAATAGTTCTACTGTTGATTAAGACTATTTCCAAAATATTCGAGTGCGAAATTTCGATTTTTAGACCAGGAAAATCCTCCAAACGAGTTAATATTTAAAATGTACATGGCAAAACTTAATACTTTGGTAACCCTAGTATTATATCCCCGTGCAAAAGTATGGCATACGTGTGCGACATCTTATCATCGAATGATTACCGCCAGCGTACGCAGGCTAAATCCATACGATAGCAATTCAACCCAACGTCCCCTTCGGACGCAGACAATCAGCCGAAAGAGCTCGTGATGATGCGTTTCAGTCGATCACCGCATCCCTGCATAGCGCCCTAATCCCATCAGATCTCGGCGAAGGTGTGCGCCATTGTCCCTCCTGCCGAAAAACCACCCTCGTGCGTCATGCGTGCATAGTCAGATTATCGTCTACCGATTGAGACGCACAATGCGTCATTATACTTTATTTATCCGAGTGCGAACAGCAACGCAACTGCGATGCGATTTCCATTGAAAATAGTGTCGGATTAAAGTGTATCAATTAATGCACCCTACTAATAACAAAAACTTCGTTTATTTGAAACACAAACGCTAGAATAAACCAGAAAATCCTCAACAATCCGAAATTCGATAGATATTCAAGAATTGAATAATAAAGTTTTCTGCATAATTTTTAACTTCATACCATGTTTCCTCATAACAAAATTAATTTAATCACCATAACATACCCCTAAAAGCCCCAATTTCCAATTAGAGCAAAGATAAACATGTATACTCTCAATAAGATCTATATAATTAGGAGATTTTAATTAAATTAAGAGGAATAATTCATGTAAATTAAGCCGTAACAAAGTGAATAACTTAACAGGGAAAAAAAGATGGTTAAACAACCGAAAGTCGCTCCCCCCCCGTGTAATTAAATCGCTGCAACGGTGAACATCAAAACCAATATGTGCGATATTTCAGTAGGAGCTTAGTTATGGAGTGGTTGGAGGGCGAATTGTTATACGGAGGTATAATATACCTATATAAAATGTTTGATCCGTTGTGCTAATATTTGCCGACGACTAACGTTGTACAAAAAGCTTGCAGCAGGAAGCGCGCCAAGGTTTGCGAGCACCCCAGACCCGAAGCCCACGAGCGGTAAGCTAACAGCAGGTTAAAGTTCAGGATTGCGCAAACTGCCTTGGAGGTAAGTCAGTTTCATTCTCCCTAGGCAACCTTCCGATTAGTCTTCTACATTTTGTACGAACTTTCGATGAATATATTAATTTCATGAATGGGAATAACATTGCGTGATTTTTATTTCAGAAGTCCAAGTTTACCTAGAATTAGGCATTGATTGGGATGTTTACAACGATTTTCCCTTCGAAATAAGTGTAATTATTCATTATGGTATTAATAATTAGAACAGTATCCTATTATGATGATAAAATATCATTTAAAATTTAAAAAATTTGCTATCTTTGTCCCTAAACCAACCAATAATATCATATTTTCTTTTCGTTTTAAGGTAATTATTCATTTAACTGATCAGATATTAGAAAACTTATTCTGCCCAATTGATGATGAAATGTAAAAATTTTAACTTTTTTTGTGTTATCAGTAGGGTTAAGTAAAACCTATATTAATAATTTTATTCATGATCATTTCTCAAATTAGCTTAGTATTTTCTAAGCAGATCGCGTGATGAACATTTTAATTTAATTTCTAATATCCAAAAAATACCCTTTTTCTAAACATATAAAAAAGGAAAGAAAAATCAACATTGTATACAACCAAGAACAAACTTTCAAACAGGGGACGTCATTTCCTTCTTTAGCAACATGTTTCGTAAACCACCGAAATTAAACATTTCAAAGCAAAAGAAAAGTATACTTAATTAATGAAAGAGTCAGATCTAAAAAAAAGGGCCTGCGCCTAGGAAGATAACACGATCCCAGAGTATTAGAAACCCTCGTTGGGAAGAGTTGAAAGAATGGTATCAGCATATGAATGAAGCAATTAGTTGCGGGGGCTCTCCTTGACTGCGAGTCCCCGAAAAAGAGGGTGGACATCTTTTAAACTCTTTCGGGAGCGCCTCTTCTGAAGAGTTTGAGGGTTTTAAACTTAAACCATGCGTCGGCCGTCGCATCGACGAAGTGTTTTATGCGCGAAGGGGTCCAGGTCCGAAACAACCCTAGCGTTTTCGAGGCGAGTGCTAGCCGGAGGGAACGCGTGCACCTTCCACCTTGTACGAACTATCCCCCGGTGCAAGTGCGAGATGATGAGGGTTCGCACACCATGATGCAGCCTGCTGGCGATCGTATAGGTAGATCCGCACACCGCGCAGCCTCCCCTGATTGCACAGTGACTCATATTATGGGGTTGTTCCCGGCGCGGCGTTCCCGGCCGGGCGGAGAAGAATGAACACATTTCGATCGCGGTGTGTTGGCATACCTATTACCGTTACCGGATACGCGCAGCATCTGCACGTGCGCGTATGAGTGTGCATGCGTTTGTATGTGAGTGTATGCGCAGATCAAAAGCAATCAAGATGCACTTGTTCGCCGGGTGCCTTCTGTTCAATTGCAAACCACCCACGCCAGGACGTCTGGAAAATAACCAACATTTTCACATCGAGTGCAAATACATTAAGGAGGAGATAGACGAAAGATAGACAAAGCCAAAAATAAAATAATTTTGAATTTGATGACTTTTAGCCGAATATATACTTAAAAAGAGTGGTATAAGTTGATTTTCATCAGAAATAAATATGCATAATATTTTTATTTATATCAGAAAATATTTTTCTAGTTATGAATATTTAAATTTATTTCGAAGAAAAAAATATGATACCTACGACCGGATCAAGCAACGGTATTAATCCATATTCAAGTTTGTTCAATTAAAACGAAGATTAAAAACGAAAATTAAAAACGATGATATTTTATCATCATAACTCGATATTTTTCCAGTTATTAATTACACAATGAATCATTACACTTATTTCGAGGAGAAAATATGATACCTTCGGCCGGACCAGGTAAGTTGATCAACCTGCATTGGAGATACTTTAGTTAAAACCGAAAATATGCAGTTTTTTTAACTTTAAATGATATTTTAATATCATAACAGGATATATTTCTAATTATTAAGTGCATAATGAATAATTACACTTATTTCGAAGAGAAAATAGTTTCTAGTCAAATTTCCACTCACATGTGCAATTTCGTTCAAATCGCTGAGGACTCAGGTGTGCCCTCTTCATGTTACATTTATGTTACAGATAGAATAAAAATACATTTTGAACTTTATTTTACAACATTATCTTCTTGAATATATCCTCTAATATTCAATATATATTTGCAATGCCAAAAAACGAAAAACAAATCAAATGTTTAAAATTACCAAAAGCGGAAAAACAATTAACGATTGGAAAATAATTAATGTGCACATAAAACCCCGGCGTAATTTCGAAAATTACGACGAGATGTGAGCACATTGTAGCAACAACATTCTTTTAACGATACGCGAATAATTGCTATGTGCATAAATCCGTCATTTTTGCCCGGCGCTCACATACGACAGCACAACGCAAAAAAAAGGCGACATTGTCCGGTTTTATGCGGTCATCATCGCTAGTTTTACATAATTACCGCACATTCAATCAATAACAAAAAACACACGCCGCGCTGCGTCAAAGTGAAAATAAGCTGCGCTATTTATTAGCGCTCGTAAAACGCGGAACCGAATTCTCTTTTCACAAATTTTTGTTTGCATACACACACACACACACACACTCGCATACTTACACATATATACATGCACACACATACACAGAACACATCGTCGCCGGCCAACACAAAAAAAGGGTGGAACAATAATAAAAATAACGCTTTTAATTACAGCACCGGGCGTATTTTTAGCCGCGGTTTTATTGTCAACGCCGTTGTACACACGCATGCTGGAAATCATTTAAAATAAAATTCATTGAGCGCAAAACTATTGCCGCGTTCGGCCACTTGCCAGCCCGCTTTTTCAATGATACATTAACAGCGCCGCCAATAAATCTTTACGCAGTTTCGGTACCGTTTTTCGACGTGGTGGAGACACACGCACCACACGGTCATGCATCGATGATAAACGTCGTTCGAATTCGAAGTTATACGAGTAACACTATTAGCTCGAAAATGCATTGAGGATTGACACGCCATGCTAGCGAAAAGCGCCGGGGAACATTAGTTTCTCTTGATTTAAAATAGACTTTTAATTGAATTTAACGGGCATTATGGTGGGTTTAGAGCTTCGTAAAGCGATCCTCTGACACGTAATAAAATAACGGTACAAGCAGCAATTCACGCGTTTTTATTCGATACATTTAGTTAAACTGTACATTTCTTAGTTTTTAGATGAATAGATATGTTTTTCGGGTTCTAGAACCTCAAAAATATGTAAAGTTGATACTAGAAGGCACTAAAAATCATTTTTAGAAGCGTATCTACGTATATTTCCGAATTTGCACAAAATATCATGCTATAAAAGCTGTTAGATACTTGCAAAAGGAATATTTTCCACAATTTTGAGAAATATACGAAGTTCAATTTAATATTTTGCAATTTTCGAATAAATAGATGTAATTCGCTGATTCGAAAGCCACCGATACGACTGAATATTTATAATAGATGGCGCTGCATACCTCTTTACAGACCAAAAGTAAAATTAAATACGAAAATCATCGACAACATTAAACCTCACATATTCATTCTACCTATGAGGTGCTAAACATTTTTGTGGATAATAAAACGCATCGTTCACTTCGATTTTATTGCCACCCGCGCTCAATTAAAATTAGCTGGCGTGTACGTGGCGTGGATAAAAATACGTTGATTTATCGCCCCCGCACTTTACGGAACTTACCACGAATAATAAAAATTCAATCAAGCCGAGGCGCTCATTTTTATCATTAGTTGAACACGGGCATAATGCGCGGCGCGCTAGTAAAAATCATCGTTAAACCTGCCGCCGCCGGCGGCGGGCAAGCAGCATACACGTGCAGCACGTGTGCGCCGCCACCGTCAACGTCGCCGTCGCCGTCGGCCGATCGAAGAGGTGAGGCCGCCACGAGTGCTATAAATAAAACTAGTTAGCGTGTTAATGGCATTCTTAAATTATCCTTCAATTTGGCCGACGCGAACGGTGTGGTGCGGCTCTCGATGGATATTAAATTTTTACGCCACGTGCCGATAGGTAGCGGATTTAATTACCTCTCTCGGAAGCGAAAGTGCGGCTGTAATTCGATGTAACTTCAGTTCTCGGGTAATAATTTACATTTATGGCTGTTAGGATTATGAATAATTGGTATTTCTTTCTTCAGGTGATTATTTTTATATTCTTAGATCAGTATCGTGCTGACATCTATTAAATGTAGTCGAAACTAACTTTAAATATCACCTATGTACTCAGTTTAACTAAGTAGTTGTATCTTAGAGACTGAGAGCATTAGGTTCTATATGTAATGAATTGTATTCTATTCATATCCGTAGGTTTGAGGAAGTATTTTAAAGTATATACAGTAATACATGTAATGTGCGGAACATGTTATATGCGAAATCCTGTATATAACTGAATTTTTTTTGCCTCGTGACTTAATCTTATATACGTAACAATAACGGAAATTTGATCCCATGATTTTTCGTTAGAACCAGGAACAAATGTAGCGAAATATTCACAAGAGATGGCAATACTTACAATCCTAACAAACGTAAAATTAAATACTTAAAGATAATACAATTAGTTAAACTGTATATTTCTTAGTGTTTGGATGAATAGATATGTTTTTCAGGTCCTAGAACCTTTACAGTATGTAAATTAGATACTGAATTGCACTGAAACTCATTTTTAGAAGCGGGTAAACGTATATTGCCGATTTTCGCACAAATTAACATGCTATAAAAGCTGAAACATACTTCTATAAGCAATAATTACCTATTATTATAAAATACATGGAGTTAAATTTAATGTTTTGTAATTTTAGAATGAATATATGTATTTCCTTGATTCTAGGTGCACCAATACTGCGGATTATTCATAATAGATGGCGCTACATACACGTTACCTTGACAAACGTAAAAATAAATTCGAAAATCATTCATAATATTAAACTCCATTTTTTGTCGTACCTTACTGGTACAGCCACGTTTCACTCTTTTATATTTTAAAATAATCATAAAAATAAAATATATAAAGATATAAAGACATAATTAACATCAAACAACACATAACAACCAGATAAAGCCATTTAATCTAGAAATAACCGAAAATATGACGTTACCATACGAAGATTTATGAATCCAAAGGTGGCTTCCGTGGAATCAAAAGAAAGCTGGCCGAAAAAAGGCCCCGGTGGAAAAAATAACACGCCTGAACAAACGCCGTCCACCTTCAAAACGCCGCCGTACGTCAAGAAACCATTAGCCGAAACATAAATGGCGTGGGCGTAAGCATCAACACATTAATCTGAAACGCACCGCTCGCTGCTTCCTGGCATGTAGATTGCATGCAGCGCGCAAAGTCAACAGCGCGTCCTGATGGCGACAGGTAAGATCTAAGGCTGGGGCGTCAAAAAAATAAACGCTGGGCTGCGGCGCAGCAGCAGCAAAAAAAAGCAGCAACTGCGCTGCGCTATAGTGCTGCATTTCCGGCGTTGGAAAGCGATACATCTGATACACGTTTGCCCACTGCAAGGGAAACAAACATCGCCAAATTGCCAAGAAAATTACCTGCGTAAATTCATTACGGTCGCGCACCACTAATAAGCGCACATTTATAAACTTCTCAAGCCGATGCCAACTATTATAAACTGCATTAGTGTGTGCGGCCAGACACCGGGAGAACGTAGGTAGGTAACCGAGAGAACATCGACAAGACGGGTACGAAAAGAGATGAACGCCGCCACGTCGAGTCGGAAATGAGCGGCTACGTACGTGCCAAAACAACTTGTAAACTCAATTACGAATACCTGGCTGTTTAAAGGAGCATTTTGCTATTAGTTTTGCAGTTGTAAGTGAACCTAAACTATATTTGTCGACCTGGCAAAGATTCTTTTCTTTATTTTTGTTTTCCAAAAAGTACAGAGTTGAAAATACTGTTATAATTTTTTACGTTAATAATTTTGTCAATTTATATTGTATAAATCTTTATCTATCCTAATTTAACAATTTCATCTTGGTGGATATCAGAATATTTTGGAAATATGAAAAAAATTGTTATTTTACCATAAGACACCGGCGCATCCTCCAAAATTATTTTTATAAAAATTTCATTTCAAATTTCTCCTAAATATATTCTGTTATATCTAGAATTCTTTGAATAAATTGGAATATATTAATTTAAATAAATTTTGAATTGATTTCAAGAAGTGGTCGTTAAAAAAAAATACCGGCGCATCCACCATAAAAGCGTTATAATTAGCTGTAACTTGATAATAGTTGGCGGTATCGATTTTGTGCCAACAATCATACTATAAAAGCGGATACACACTTGTATACACAATATTTGATGCATTTCCATAAAATATATGGAGTTAAATGTATTATTTTGCAATTTTAAAATGAATAGATGTATTATCCTGATACTGACACCATCAATACCTCGAAATATTCAATAGAGATGGCGCTATATATACCTCACTTGAACAAAACTGAAATTAAATACCTGATTATAAATTTGATAGTAGATGGCGCTAAAAACTATTTTTAGATATAAACCTAACTATATTTCCGATTTGTACGCAAAACAACATGTCAAAAAAGTTGACACATATTATTATAAGTTATAAAGTTGTTATATTCTGCGCGTTTTAATCAAATATAGTGTTAAATCTAATATTTGGAATTTTAGAATGAATAGATGTATTTTCCTGACTTAAGTCATTGAATACTGGGGAATATCCGTAATACGTGGCGAATAAGATGGAGGTATTTCTAATTATTTTCGAATAAATAAAGAAATATTAGTTTAAATATGTTAGGGCTACCTTTTTAACAAATACTCATTCAAAGAAAGCTTTATCATCCGGCGCCTCCACCATAAATACGTTACAACTAGCTGAGCAATTAAACAACGCTTTTATTGAAATTTTATTTACCCTCTATTGGAGGAATCGGCTTACCTGCAAAATAAAGAAGAAGGCATAGTCTTCGACGACATCGTAAGTTATACTGTCGATAATTTAGGTATTTTATTGTGCATTCAAAAATCGTTCGTGCATGATTAAGTATTCACTACTTGTCCTTTGATCGACGCTGCTACAAAGGACTACCAACGGCAGGAACGACAGGAACGTAGCGGGAAGGAGCTTGGAATTCTAGGTGTAGAGCGCAAAAATGCAAACGCCGATACAGCGCTGGCGTGGGGCAGGCAGCATGAGGCAGGAGGCAGAAGACGGTGGCAGTTCGACGTCGCGCGCCTCGATACTTGAATGACTAATTAATTACATTTCGTCGCTCGTTAGCATAAATTACTTATACCTAACTACGTATACAACGACCTAATGTCGTTTTATAGACACGATGAGCAACTTCCTTTTCTCGTTCTTTTTTTTTACTTCTTTCATCCTTCTTTTAAGTTCTTCATTTTTCGGTTTTTTTAGATAGGTGATAATATTTAACTATTAAAAAAAAACTAATTATTAACTAACTCGCCATAAGCACAGGATCTTAACAAAACCAGGAGTAATTTCAGGATTACAACTCGAAAAACAACTCGAAAAAACACACAGCGATAAAAACATCTGAAGCATCGATAGTTGTTGCACACACATACACACCTCGTGCAATATCTGCAGCAAGGAGCTATTGTTGAGGAGGAAAGCATCAAAGCGCAAACACATTCTTAGCGGCGGCGGCGGCAGGCGGGCAGAAAGGAGCCCGTAATGTGATAGGGAATCTACGACGACGTACGCGCCCGGCAAAAACCTCGTGCACGCTGTAAATTGTAATGGATTAAATAAGCAAGCCGGAAAATAAATGTCAGCCGCCTCCGTATACCGAATGTTATCGCAAGCCAGACGCCGCCTGTTGTATCGGCACATACACACAGCCGAGCGTCTAGAGAGACCGAGCAGGAATCGTCTACGAGACGGCGGTGGCTTTATGCGTGGACAATAGGTCATTATCACCCATTTTCTCCCCGGAATTGAGCTGGATGCGTTTCCGGCCCATTGTCTATGATTGTCCTACCTATAACCATCACGGGATCACTACAAATTGATTTTTATTAGGATCCACCCGCAGGAATCATCAATAATTTTATTTTCTTTGCTATAAAGTTTTATCCTGACTATTTCGTTTTCTGACAATTTTATATACCAACAATGTATTTTTTCTGATCTTTGTTTAAAAAAGTTCGCATTTTGAAAGACAGATGGCGCCTTTCAAACGTCTAGAAAGTCTAGAATCATTGGTAGAAAGGTATATAAGTAATTTATACAAATCCGGGTGGGATTGATTGGTTTTTACAATTAATTCTTTAAACATTTTGATTTGAGTTTGAATATTGAAGCACAGATGGCGCTGCTGAGAACGTCTAAAATGGAACTATAATAGACAAGATATATAAGAGGGATATAAAAATCTTAAAAGCGTTGAAAATTCGAACATTGGGACTCAGGTGGCGCTATTGTGAACGTCTCGAATCATTGACAGAAAGATATATAAATAAGTTCGCTTGGCAGTGGGTCTTTGCTTTCTTCCGGTATTTATTAAAAAGTAGTACGCTCCCATAATGAAGCACAGATGGCGCTACTGAAAATGTCCTAAATCATTGACTTTTTGTTTTGCATCTCAAAAAATAAGAATAAATATGTTTTAGTATGACCTTCAAAATATGCATAATACTCAAATAACACGTTTTCTAGCAAAACGTAGGTAGGCTCGGCAAAGAGACATAAATTCCACGCGTTTTACGAGCCTGAAACAATCATGTCACATATTCACTTTGATCATCACAACAAACTGCGCCACGCATCGCGGCAGATGACTACACCTAGACGCCGTACTACGTGGATCCCCGCCTGCCGCCACTGGCATACGATGATGATATTACTCGCCGCAATTTACTACCACATTTGCGTTATGGAAAATGTGTGAAATTGCCGCCTCCACCTACACCTTCTGAAACCAAACGGGCGTCACGTTTGGCATAGGTGAATGTGTAAGAGATACGCAGACACGGCATGCGGTCGGGAGCCGTTGCCCGCCCCCGCCTCTGCCGCCGCCACTCCGTGTGTTCAACATGCAGTCAGGAAGTCAACAAGCAGGTGCGAAAGACGTCCGCAGCTGTGGGCGCGCGTCGCCAGACATTGGCACAGACGGCAAAGGTAACACGCGCACGCACAGCCTCCACACTTTCATATATTACACCTATATTTCATGTGCCAGGCGAATCTGTTGCCGAGAGGAAAAATAAATTTGCACATGTTTTAGGTGCGGGGAACAGTGTTATGTGTTAGTCTGACCGAGGGTGTCGAATGTGCCAACGGATTTTCAGGGTGTAGTCATACATCGAATATTTACCTTGAATGTCCGTATGTACTTTTTTCCTATTTTCCTTAAGTTATTTTTAAATCAACAATACTAATATGTATCAAAGTATCGAAGTTAGGATTAACAATGTTAATACGAAACAAAAAATATGTAGCCAGTTTGTACTCGGGCGGCGTAATTTTCACGCCATAGTAACATTCTGTGTGTACTCGCTTGACTTGAGAATTTGAAAATTTGAGAATTTGAGAATGTGAAAATTTGAAAATCTTCACTCAATTCTTATCTGAAAAGTTTCGAAGCTAGATAATAATCGATATCATGTGATTACAAAACAACAACAAAAATCTATTGACTGTTTACGCATGGCGAGTGGCTTGGATATCCCGCCCGAGTAACGTACTGTAAATACTCGCTTGACGCACGCACTGAGTCTTCGCCTGCACTCGTCTCGAGTTCCCACCGAGATTTTGAGGACAAAGCCTCGAGTGCAAAGAATGAATGCATGTTGAGAAGTTTAGAAATGAAAATTAAAAAATTGAATTAATCTTGTATTAAATATAAACAAGAAAAAGTTTGCAAAATAATGATAAATACTTGATTAAATCCATAAAATACACCCCAACGAAAAATCACACCTTATGCAGGTCAATTCCCAGCCGACAAACTGCACACACTGCGGTAAAAATGAAAATGGAAAACATTTATGAAAAGCGTCGAGTTGGCACTCGACTAGCATTGTGAAGTGGCGGCTGCCTGCTGATGTCACCCTCCCCGTTCGAATCGCCACTACCGCCACCCAAAAAGGGTGATTGTAATGGTCAGACGAGGCCGAGCGCGCCGAATGTAATAACACTCGTGAGAGCAACCTGTGACGTCCCGGCGACGGCCTGCGGGGCTGCGGCTACCTTTTATTACTTATAAGCTGTTAGCTTTCCTTTCTGACCGAGGCCGGCGGCGGCGGGCGCGCGCACGTTGGACAAAGGAAAAATCTCATTTCGTCGCGGCAAGCAGAGAAGCGCTTCTTCGGCGACACGCTGCCTTGCAACGATGACGACTGCAGGATCCAAACGCAGGACCACCCGCGCTCTCCCCGCTCCGAACGGTGTGTGGTTGTGCATGCGTGTGTGAATATAAAAGGAAAGTTTCAGAATGGCGGATTTGTGCGAGGATGGTGTAGATTGTGTTGGTGGTGGTGGAGAGTTGTAGAGTAGAGATTGTGTTTCACAGATGGTGGAGGCGCCCGCTCTGTGTGTGTTGGCTCCATGTGTGACACCATTACAATGGGAGACGTAATATAGCCGACCCAACAATGGAAAGCAATATCCAACCGTTAACCGGCGTCAATTATTTCATTCTGCTGGCGTGGTAAAATACACGGCCAGGGGATAGGTAGATATATAAGTCCTCAAATGTGTGGCGTTTGTGGACTGCCACGTAATATGCGTGCATTTTGCTGCTATTCTCTGTCTGCCGTCTCTGCTTGTGGCTTTTCTTTCTTGCTACAGGTTATTACAAAATGTTATCTATATCACAGGAGAAGACCATCGCACAAAGCATATCTGATCAAATAAGGAATTCCAATATTGATTAGCTAACCATAACCCCTACTTTTAAACCCTACTCTAATGTATGGCCTACATTTTTCTTGATTGACAAAATTTGCCTGTATTTGAAGGTCTTCAAATCACCAAGAACCATAATTTCCTCCTTGATTTTCTATTTTATATAATTCGGGATCTCTCCATAATTATTTTCAGCAGTATATTTTCCAAAAGCACAGTAAATATTAATCTCTAACTCTTCCAGAGTGGAGCTCCAAGCAACTACAACCCGCGGGTTGTTTCTCTCTTCGGAGCTGATAACGCATTAACAAATTCCTCAAACCGTGTTAATCTGCTGGCAAATTCAGTCCAGCTCCTTGAATGGAGCTCCCCCAACTTCTATAATACCTCTTTTAGTCACTAAAACAACGCGGAAACTATTTCCATGATATAAAAATTGAAAGTAAACATTTTGAGTGGAGCTCCGCGAACCTACAACTCGCAGGCACGTAATTCCTCTAGAGAGCCGATAACTCACAAATAAATTCAATTCACCGAATCACTCCTTCAGTGGAGCTTTACGTGGCCGTAATTCCTCTGCAAGTCATTAATGCGCATACAAATTCGTAAAAAAAATCAAACTAGACAAATAAGGTTTCCTTAATTATTACAATTATACTCGTATAACTAAAATTTATATCGGTATAATTGAATTAAACTTAACTATTTATAGATTAAATTATTTCATCCACTTTGCATTCCGCTTCCAACTACCTAACTGTCGCCCTGGACATATTTCTATTAACATCCGAAAAGATCAAAGGGAACGTTTTCTGAACATTTTCAGCACCCACACATAACACACAGGACGCCAACTTCCTAAACCCAAGTCAGTGTCACTTAATCGAATCGATATAACCAGCATACGCATATAAACGAATTTAAAAAACACTTAACCCCAATCTAACGCCAGTCATGAAACGCGTACTCGTCTAGATACATATGCGTTAATATAAAATATAAATACCGCCCAACCATACACCATACAGTCGATACATTCGAAGTGATTCTCACGGGTCAACGCACTCCTTGAGAGCCTCTCAAATAAAAATAAATTTTTACTAGAAACGTGCATTATCAATTGAAATTTGTAAATTTTCATTTCATTTTGCAAATTGTAATCGGCGAAAGTAAAATTGGTCGTAAAATGCACGACGGGGTATAATTTGATATAATGGCGAGCATTTCCGAGTAGATAGAAAGCGCGAAGGAAAGGTAGAATGAGAGCTTCCACTCTCCCGTCATCGTCGAGAGAATAAAAGGGAAAAGGTGCATTCTTTTCACCTATATAGGTATTTCCCCACTCGCCCAGGCGACACGACGGCATTGACTTTAAAGCCCTCCCGGCTTTTATTTCCCACTACAGAGGACGCCACTTTAAAAGGCGGCTGAGTAAAAAGCTTCCAATTTGAGACGAGCATAATGGAATCGGTCGAGTTGACGATTTCGTTCCCCAACGCCCACGGTTGAGGGAGTAAGGTATAAGTTCATCCCCTCGCGAGGAAGGGCCACAATACGCTGCCATCCCTCCTTTAAAACTGCCTTTACTATGGGGCATCAAGTACAATGAACAGGTATGAAAACTGGAGAAACCATTTTTATGTCGAATCGAACGAAATGACGACGTCCATTAGTTTCCAGGGTCTTAGCTGTGCATCGGTGGAGGAGAAAACTTTTATTGCCTCCAGCCGGAGGACCTTCATTTACCCACTCACAACACAGCGAATTTTTTTGTCCACGGAGAAGAGACACCGGCTTGACACATATAAACGAGCCTGTCACGGGTGCCAAGACTGCTTGATAGGTGCTAACCGAGATGTGGGGAGTCGCCTTCGCACCTCACGACAAATACGAGATGAACGCACGCAATTTATGCAACCGTGTGGAAAATATTACCCCACTCCCAAGGAAGCTTCCAAAATATGGAAATGCGGGTTTTGAATCAGAATCACTTCTGCATACTTCCTGCTATACATCTTTACGTCACCTAGATTTAAAGAAGTTCTTTCGAGGCCGTTTTTATTGATCACTAAAAAGACGACTGAGAATAGTGTAATTATTAGTGAAGAGAAATTTGATAGGAAATAGGGCAAAATATTTGAGCCCCAAATATATTTCCGGAACAACCTGTAGTTAAATAGTCTAGGTAAGTGTTAGCAAAGGTAGAGGCACGTGTGTAGGGGATGTGGGTGCGAAAGGTTATAGGAAACAGATGACGACGTAAAACCGCCGATATTTACGATCAATTCAATTCCAACAGATCCCAAAAGAAAGGAGGGTAGGGAAGCAAGGTAAGGGCATGCGGGACGTCCTCCCTATGTGCACCCACACTCTCTGCATATTACCACCCTCTACGTGTGCTCATGTGCAGGTCCTTAGCACTTTACCCCTAGATGCCTTCACAAACACCTGTCCTAAGTTTTTCCAACCTTTTTTTATGGTTTCCAAGGTAGAAAATTATGGAATTGAATATAAAGTCAAAAAAGTAATATGTTCTTTTAAAATTGTAGTTCTAAGTTTGATGGGTTTGGAAAATGGTGGAAGAATTTAGAATGTCTTAGGATATCTAAGTGTTACATCATTAATAACGGTGTCTTTTTAAGATATCCTATATAAAGATATACAATAATAAAAATTAAAGAAGTTCATTTAATTTCGTAAATTCTAAAGGTATTAAAACAAGTATGTAGTAGTTCCCTCAGTCTCTCAATGGAATGGCCATCAACATGACCAAATCCCACACCCTTGGGAGAACCACATCCTCCACCACCTATGAAATGGACGTTTCGGACGCTTGGGACTGAACTCACCGCGGCCTGCTACCGCCACTGCTGCCGCCGCCGGCAGGAGCAATCGATACACTATTCACTGCAGGTGTCATTATCAACGGCTATAACAACACAGAGTTATGCGGATTAACGGGGCGTATTTACAGCTCAGCGTTTGGGCCGACGAGGGTGTTTGCCGGCGCGCACCCGAAACACACCGCACGCTCTCCCAGCCGTCTCCACCATTCCCCCGGAACCCCCTACCGTCAGCGTCGATGTTCAGGTTATTTTGTTGCATTGTGCGCCGATGGGGAGTTCGTCCATGGCTGCAAAACAACTGGGTTTCGTTTTAATTTACCTTTAAACGTTCGACTTCATTACGCGGATCATTGCGTCCCTTCAAATTACTTTCCATGTTGATACAGTCCTCGAATGGAAGTCGATGGAATTTTTTATAGATCAAACTCGAATAGTTTCAGCTCTTAGTACTTATTTGTAAGATCTTTGTCTTAAAATAAGTAGTATGGAAGTGAAGAGCATTTCATATGAAATAAATTACAATAATAAAAGCAGAGATAAAGACTGCGGGTTGGCGGTGATTTCATCCAAACTTTTAATAAATCCTTGGACGTTATTGTCCCCAATCTCTCACCGGGACGACTACCTTTGAAATTATTTACCTCTATACGTCGTGGTCATTGCCCGACGCTGTTTGTCGAAAAGAGACTCCTTGACGCGAGCAATTTTCCTCCCCAAGTTGCCGCCAACTCCCCGGGGCGAATACACGAAAGAGAGGAAAGTGGAAAGGTAGACGGGATCAACGAGAACTATCAACTGAATGTGTGCGACTCGCAGGTTCAGCGAGTGAACCAAGACGGTAATCCCACAGGAAAGCACGAATTGAGACACATACACTTACACATACATACGCACTCCCACACATGTGTACTCACAATAATACTGACACGTGCATACACGTACATACTCACAGACATGCACTTTCATACATATACATAGGAAACACACATCTATAGGAAATACACAAACACATAAACACACGTACATACACTCACACACACATACACCCACATAACCGGGCACACATGAAGATAGACACCCACGTAGATGAAGTGGCACCACGCTCGGAGTGGATAACACACAGTAGCCGACATTCATATAATATAAAACTGGGTCGTGATCAAAGTCCCTGGCGTTGTCTGAGTTGCGCGACTTCTTGCGACGGCTTGTAATCTCCGACAAGTTATGGTCCCGTGCAGTCGCGTGCTCGCAGGGAATAGATGGTTATCTGTGTCGGTATGTGGCGTGGCATAGTTGCTCAGGTAGATAGAAGCGTAGATTTACGGACGTCTTAAGCTCGGCACATAACAGTGATCCTAATTTAACTGTGGCTCCATTGCAGTCCAACACCATAGTCAACCCCTCATCAAAGATCCAGCAAAACTCAAATTGTCTTCAGTGATTTTAGGGACCATGACAATACTGGGTCTTAAAAATATCGAAAATATAGTTTTTCGCATGGGGTGCACGGTGAAAAGCGGATTTACCGCACGCTGGAAGGGGTAGAAACATAAGTGTTGCAGTTAGCATGAGTCAAGATCAGAAGCTATTCATGAAACACATTTACGCACGTACTTTTGTTTTTAGCATCATGACCTGTTATTATATAGATTTATACATTAAGGAGACGTGGAAATAAATATTTTACCAACTAACATAAAAAGAAGGTATATTGAAACATACGAAAAACTACCGAATGATACTCGTCTGTAAACGGTTATTGGTGCACTTGCTGCTCACTAGGCTGGTGCTTCTAACAGCATCGTACGCAAAATCGCCGTTTTCACACTTGTATTACGACGTCATATACAACGAATCTTTTTGGGGTTAACATTTTAATTACCAAGATTCTTCACTTTTCGTAATATCCGCTTATCTCAAATACCATGAGAAATTAAATTTAATTAAATTGATTTGGAAGAAACATCTTAAAATCTTGAAGTCTCCAAAATGTTTTTAATTAAATATATAATATATTTCTTGGATCATTCAGTATATAACTCTCCTGCTAAATGCAGTCGAGTTAGAAGCCACAAAGTTAGTCGAAATCATCGCAGACGGCAAATGTTCCTCTCCTCTTGTCTTACGTAATTATGTTATCTGCAAGTCGAGGCGCTCACCTTGCCATTCATTAATTTACTTCTACCTGCGTGCCTCGCAGCCAGCCGCCTCCCACAGGATGGCCCTGCAACGACCAAAGTTTCCTCTCTTTCGGCACTTACTTGTTAGCCCGCGCACACACCTAGCCGCAGATTATGGACGAGCGTCGCCGACGGGCCGCAATCATTCGAGCATGAAGGTGATAAGAGCGTGCACAATCACACCCACCCAAAAGGTGACTACGTCGTCGACGTCGACGACGGCGAACGACTTTACCTCAACACGCCGAAAGTCCCTCACATCCTGCCGCAAAACCTGGGCGTACAATTGCAAGACCAGCAGCAAGACGAGACTAATGCGTTTACTTCAACTTGAACTATCCCTGAGCGGTCGACGGTAAACCTGGCGGCGGCACCTTAATTGTGTTGTGTGCGAATGGAAAAACCCAAATTACGTGGCGCCCACAGATTTCGTTATCAAAGCTTTCTTCTAGGGAATGAGAGAGTGAGTAAATGCGGTAAGTACTTTTCTGCGACTTTTTTTGGGAGCCGATGTTTTGATATCGCGAAGGTAAAGTGTGAGGCTACCAGGGGCGGCAACGGCGCGGCGCGGCAGTGGATTAAAAGCAAGGCGCTGTAAATTCCACCCATCTTTCCAGCAACTTTCATTTGCAGTAATACGTTTTGGACGGCTTCCAGTTATAGAAGCTTTAAAACAATCATCTTAGAAATGCGAAACAATTTCGCTTCCTTTTCCTTCGTGGATGGAGAATTTTTCCCTTCCAACCAAAAAGGAACGAGGCCGGAAGTTGAAAAATTCAAGGTGTAAAAGGAAGGCTAGAGGAACACCTAGATCAATATCATGGAAAGAAACTGTTTCGAAATTATTTTAAAAGACTTTAAAAAGCTTTAAAAATTTCAAGCACTTAGAAATATGAATAAAAATTCATATTTCTAAGAATTACAAAGAATTAAGTGTTTGTCCAGCCTAATAGCATCGCAGCATGTTCAATGACTGCTGTCCACAAGGTCCCCAGATCGAATCTCGGCGGATGTAGAGCCTAATGAATTTTATAAATTACAAAGATCAAAACAAAAATAATGATTCTTTGTGATTTAAATGTTTATTAAAAAAAACAAAAATTTAAACAATTTGTACACTCTGTATAAAAATGCACTAACGGAAAGGTAAGAACAACGTCTCAAGACTTCATAAAAGCATCAAATGTGAACGACAAAGAGTGGGAATCCGGTTTGCCCCCGGTGAACTTCGGGCCAAGCAGGAAACTTTTCTTTCATCAACCAGGAGACCGTAATGGTTTTCAATTCTTGTACACGGGACCAAAGGAAAAAGCCTGCAACGACGGGAGGCAGGAATAGCGTAAGGAAGCCGCATTGCTTTGGGCATGACCCGGAGACCCACAATACTCCCCTGTTCTCCCTTTCCTCTCTTTTCCCAATCTTGCAAGCGCGAAAATGAAACCCCCGTGGACGTGGGACACCTTTACATTGATTCCGCCAAGCATCATTCACTTATTTCGAATCCACGCGTACCAAACGATTTCTAATTTAATTAAAACTTAAATCCTCAACTTTCCTACCGAACAATCTTCGCGTGCACTCCGCGCCAACAAGGAGGAGGACAAGGCTGGATTACAAACCAAAACATCATCATCAACACAAGGTATGGAATTTCTCGACGTTAACAAGCGTCGCTAGGCGGATTTGCACATCGCGAAGAAGAAAAAGCTGATGGGTAGAAAATCTCCAGCGCACCGTCATGCCACCGCAGGGGAATGAAAATTGAGAGTAATAAAGTGCCGACACATATTTTACACGCTTTTTCCGGAAGGGAGGAGGCGGCCGGGCAGTGCTGGAGGCGGTCGCGACGGTGGCAGCGACGAGAGCATACCGCACCACACCGCAACCTTACACCTACACGGTATATCTGTCAATTAGGTGTGAATTACAGCAGGCGACGCGATAAAACGCCACACCGTTCGGTCGGCGTGTCACTAATTATTTAAGATTATGAATTTATGCGCTTGCTTAGTCTACGTCCACGAACGTCGACGAGACGGTGGCGGTGGACAAGTTGTCAACGCCTCGTAGAAAACTGAACACTTCTTTTTTGCTTATAGCAATTTTTTTTGACATCAACTGTGTAATAAAAATTTGAGAATGTGACAAATAAGTTCTTCAATTCGTCTTCAATTAGGTACAAACAAGTAAGATATTAAATAAATCTAAAATGACATAAGGTGGTGTGGAGAAAGTGTATTCCAGTTTTTAGTAAAATTGATTTTATCATTTATGAAATCTCCTCAAAAATCGAATTATTTATAGATATGGTTACAGATATATACAGATGTAAATCGATTTCTGTAGACGTTCAGAGAGCACACCAGAAGTGCATGTTATACTGTTGGAGAATATAAAAGGCAGAAGTTTTGTACATGTTTCGCGGTAGAGGAAGGAAAACGCGGAATGGAAGGACACTCATTCGTTACACCACATTACAATGGTTTGGCACACCGCCGCCGCCTGGAGTGCCTCCTCACGCGGCGGACAAATAAAACCGAAAACCCGAACGCGTGGAAATACTTCCCTATCTGAGATTTATAGCTTGCGGATTTTTCAATACACAACACACGTTGTACTCGTCCACCCACCTTCCCAGTTGCACTTACGGATAATATAGGACAATGCTATAATGTCTAATAAAAAAGATAAAAAAAAACTAGTTTAAAATGAGAGTAGGAAGGGGGAGAAAACAGGGAAAGCGGGGAATAAACTGAAGACTCGAATTCACTAAATGCTTTCCCGATCTTGCGGCTCATTTTATATAATTTCATGAGTATTAAAACATTTTAAGAAACATACGAAAAATGCTATGAAAATTTCTGGGTAATTTTAATTCGAATTGTAATCATGAGTATTCATTTTCCTGTAGTATTAGAATGTGCTCTCAGATTTCATCAATCTAATGACGGCACATTCAATGAAGTTGTTTATCTTATGTATATAATTATTAAAACTAATAATAAAAGATTTGAAAACAATCCCTTTCGACCCTAACCCTCAAGAAATAAAAACGAAAAACAAGGAAAACAAAGGAATAGTATAGGATGAGGAAGAACATTTCACCCAGCGAATAGGACCAGTTGAAAATAGCTGACGGCACTTGGGGTATTGGCTATTTATTTATCGCCGCATAGAACACGCACGCGAAGTACGTAATATTAATTAACCACTCACCACGCGGCGTAATCTGTCTCTCGACGCTGGGCCAGGCCCGCACAGTGAACGAGCATGCTGTCTGTATGCGAGAGGCCAAGTTAAAACGAACATCATTGCTCTCGATTTAACCGGGCTCGACTCGAGACCAACTGCCGGTCGGCAGTTTGGCGGCGGCGATAGCACCCGCGACGGCCGTACGTCTTCTTACCTGAAAGACAAACGGAGTGGAATGTAAATAAACATTTGTTGTATAAATCAAATTAACATGCAAAATTAATTAGCGCGTATTTATTTTCGGGTTTATCGTCGCACGCATGGTGTGCGCGCACAAACACGCGGGCATTGAGCAAACTTGTGAAGTGCGTACGGGCATGAACGGGTTTATTTTCGGCGGGCGGTAGCGGCAGCAGCATACGCGCACCTCTGAGCGCCGGCGAAGAAGAGCCAGGCATCGTTGCACGCCGCTGGTGAGACCAAAAGACACCGCTAATGGCCCATTCGCGTTCCAAACGAACGATGCCACTGTCGCGCAAAAAATAAATAAATGATGCCTACACGTTCGCCTACCTTCTTCTTCATCATCTGGTCGCAGCATTCTTTAGCAGTAAGTGTATTTGCTACTGTTTTATAGAATTTGCGATTAAAATACATTTTGTGGAATTTCTGGTAGGGAATATAAATTTTGGTAACTATATTGGATGCCAAAAACGTTTTATGGGCATGTCTCAGTTTTTTTTTCTTTGGTATAGAGAAGAATTTAAGATTTCGCAGTATTTGATTTGAGTTACGAAGGTTTTAATTAGCAACTTTCGGTTTACGCATAAAATTTCGGGTTAAGAACAGTTCAGAGAACGAAAACATGGCTTAAGTACTTCCACTAAACGATTTGATAATATTTATTTAGTCTGGATGGGGCAGGAATACACGAAATGTGTATTTTGTTTGGAAGGGGTGGATACCTAGGAGGACCTGGCAAGGGACTGTGAAGGACTGAAGAAGGGATGGCTAGGTTCCTCAGGAAGAGGAGGGAATATTGTCGGAAAA
>JAODAC010000008.1:1675979-1686427 GCA_027575185.1 Mimaenictus wilsoni | reverse complement strand
TAATATGACTAATTACATTGAAAAAGAATTGAATAGAGCTAATGACCATAGTAGTCGATGCTCGGTAAACTCAAAAACCGTACTAGGTACATAGAGAGAATACCCGTTCAAATCCCATCAGCGGTATTTTTTTTTCTTTAAATGAATGTACTTTGTGATTTTATAATAATCTTTAATTGTCTATCAATGATTAGTTATTTATCTTGTTATCATTTCTACCACGAATTATTCATGAGTTATCCAAACAAAATACAAGGAAATAAAATAAAAGTACGCTTTTTGGAATATTAAACTTTAATCATTTTAGAGACCTATCTTTAAAGCATATAAAAAAACTTGTAATAATTTCAAATTTAATAGAAAACAAGTTATAGAGAATAACGAAATAAAATAAAGAAATAAAAATAGGAACATATAAAACCAATGATGGTTTTGCGATAACAACAGGCTTGTTCCAGAGGAAAATAGAGTTTTAAAATATGCGCGAAGCAATTTCGCCGCGTGGATTTTTGTTACTTTTGCCGCGCGTTTGTCGACGCCGACGCGTATCATGCACGTTGATTGAGTATGAAGTCGAAACACCGGACAACACAAGCGCTGTGTTATTACGAGAGCACTCAAACACGGCCTGCGCGCACTTTTTTTACGATCCTGCTGCCCGATGCTGCCTGTTACTATATGGCTTATAGCTAGCTGGTGCTGCTGCCGGGCTGCATTTGATGACGGGCGAGATTGGTGAGGATGCGCTCGGCTTTGACGTTGCCGGAGCAAAAAGTGCGCGTTTGAAGTGTGATGTTTCCACCGCCGCCGTCGATTAAAAGCCGTTGCCGCGGTGGAGAGAAAACAGATTAGCACGCCGCCGCCGCCACGGCCGCCCGTCGTCGATGGCTCTTTTTAGCCGGAGCCCTCGCGTATCGTTTTGCAGCGCGTCCGGCCGCAGCCTTTTTGTTTTATAATTAAAATGACCACGTGTAATTACTGCACCGTTATCGCTTCGGCTAGTGGTGAAATGTTCGCCAGCGTGCAGCAGTCGAGAGATGCGTTGAGGGGCATATTGTTAGTTAGTTCTGCCATAACCATACTGCATCCACACATGGCTTATTGAGATAAATGCAATGTTATTTTTAAATGGAGGTGTAATACAAGACCCATTATGGTCCAGTGCTATCCAGTGCTACTGTGCTTTCGTTGTATGAATGAATCCTTTTATTCCAACCGAGGAGAGACTAATGCCTTTGCGTGGATTATTAAATGCTCGCAACATTTATGTGTTTTTTATACTTTTAGATGTACTTTTTTTTTCGCATTTTAATAGTCTTCCATAATTATTATTTACTCTTTTTACCTATATAATCACCCAATTTTAGCTACTAGACAATAAAACCTTTAAAAATGAGCAAAAACGTCCGAAATGATTCCTAAAATTCCGTCAAATTTAAACTTGATTATTTTAATAACTATTCCAACTATTCCTACTATCTTGATACTAAATTATCGTGTTATCTACGTCCCTATATCAAAGAAAATCGAATCAATAGTTTTCAAAATATAAGGACTGGTACCAGTTTATGTTCTAAGAATGAAAATAAGACTATTTTCAAAGAAAATAAACTTTGATGTATTTTCACACATTTGTTACCAATTCAAGCAGAAATACCAAAATTTTTATAAAAATTAACAAAGACATTTTTAAATCGCAATATTTTTGTTTAAAATGTTTTTCTGCATGTATTTCTCAAATTTATTACATCTTAAGCTTATTACAGCGTTGTAGAAACAAAAAAGTATTGTTTCTTTCCATATATTTATCATCTGACACTATTTTTTTTTTAATTTCAGGTACGTTTTTATCATCAAAAACCCAAGAAAAATGACTCGGAAGTAAGATTTTTCCTCGATATTCATCTTAAAAACAAAAGTGCCATTAATATTATCTTAAATCCTAATACAAGCTTCATTATTCTCCTATCAACCTTCCAAGAAATCGAACCAATAGTATTAAAACCATATAAATCTAAACAATAAACACAAAAATCCCTGACAAAGTTTAAAAAAAGCAAAATTTTGAAAAAATATGCATACTGCAATAACGACCAAGTTTCACTCCCAACTTGAGTAATATCAAATTTTATCTTGAAACCCATGCACCGAAATTATTTACCAAAACTAAAGAATTTTACAGCGAGCAAACAAAACTAGTGCTGACCAAAGTACATGCGCGCGGCAGATGAGCGAATATTATATACAATTTTATTCGCGATCGTGTGCAATCCTGCGCTCATATTCCGCTTGCAAAGCTCTGTAAACCTCCACCACCGCCAGCAGGACGCGTTGATATGACGCATTCGTCGGCTGTCGCAGCGCGGCAGTTTTCGCGAGTGTTGACATTGAGATTTGTATACCATCGCTTTCATACATGTAATATAAAGTCGCGAAATATCCACGCTACACGTTTTACAAGCGTGACCGCGCCAGCATATGATGATGATGCTCTTCCATCTTTCCGCATTTCCTGCCGCCTGCTCTTTCCGCCTTCTTTATTAATATTTTAAAGTCTGATAGCTACTTTTAAGCTGTCCTCGTATTTGCATCGAGTACTCATGTAGACACGCCTTCATATGTTTCTCATACTCAAAATTGTGCATTTAATAAAATTCCAGAAAACAATATAATTTTCATATTTTTATGTTTAACAATATTTCATAGTAAAATTGTGTTCTAAATTAAGTTTGCACTGATATATAAGTTGTTTTTCTTTATGTTCGAAATCTCATTCACTTAAATTTCCTCATTTATCGGAACTGGTCTTAATAGCTATTGATTAAGACTATTCAAGAATGTAACCTGAAAATTTCAAGTCGATATCTGCAGCATATACGAAGTTATGTAGCTTGCAAAGTTCATAACATATGTAGAATATTTACGTTTACCCAATTTTAAATGTTTTTTTCTTGAAACATAGCTTTTGCGTACACGATTGAGAAAATTTTACTAAATCAATTTGACTGAGAAACGTCTTATTTCAAAGGTAATTAAATTCTCTATAATATGACGTCAATTGTTTTTTGAGAATATATGCATTTACATTTGTTTCATGTTTTTAAGTCGAATTTGTATCAAAAAATGCACTTTAAATTTCAAATTGTATAAAACCATGCAATTTAAACTTTTTCCTGGAAATACTCGACGTCATATTGAAATCATTTTGCTTTTTTTATTACCAATAATAACTAACAACGGTAGACTGTACGCAGCTGCGCAAATCAAAGAAAATCATAAATTATTTGACCTGGTAAATAGGATACAGCACCTAAACTACGGGTTTTATAGCAAATAATCTCGGCCAGGATAGTAAGAAATTTTAATTTACAGGAAATACCTCTATAACCTCCATAAATTTCGATAACTTCAATAAATTTCTACATCCATAATCAATTACAGATAACTTCAAAGTATGTTATATAATCGCGATTGTCTCGAATTTTATCATCTCTCTAATATTTGATTTTATTGTGCGAGTTTCTTATCGGTGTATTATATGCACCCGCCCTAATATTAGACATACGTTTTCGATGGTAATTTATACACCGAAAGGAAACAAGTTTTATTGGCATGGCGGCGTCTTGGGTTGGCGAACGGACGAGGCGCGTGTGCTCCGGGAAAATAATGGCAAGCGAATGAAAATTGATTCGGACGATACGACGGATGGCAATATGATACTGCGATGATAAGGGTAGAGGAGGCGGCAGGATCGGCATCGGTTGGTGTGGCAGTGGCGGCAACGGCGCGGCGGCACCAGGATGTACAACTCGCCAAACGATATGATTTTATACGAGCTTTTTAGTGCTCTTTTGCTGGTGCTCTCCTCCATGGCCAGCGCTGTGTTTTTTATCGCGTTTTTTTCTGTGTACTAGCCGGCCACGCGTCACGTGACCGCATTAAAACACTCTTGTAACAATTTTATTAGTGTAACTCGGTAACATTCCAAAACTATGCATGTGTGTTTTTTATTATGGCGGATAGATAGATGGAGCTATTTTTAGGATTAGGTTATCATAGAGGCATTAAAATATTATTATCGCTTGTTAGGTTAGGTTGCTTAAAGTTGGGTAATTTTAGACCAAATCGGTTTTTAAATCCAAAAATAAGCAATATTTGAACATAGAATATCCCTTTTCCTACGAAAAGCTAACAGCTATGTTTTGTTGTAAAACATGTGTGTATATCCACAAGCAGACCGGATATGAACTGAAGTCCGGCGGACAGATGAGAAAGGTACAGGCGTCAGTGAAGGTCTGTCCCCCCGCTGTTCCCGCCCATATGTTGGGCCGTTCGCGTGGGTGGCGTAGGTCGAGTTAGCGTGGAAGAGTTAGAAGTTATTGAAACGTTCCGCGCCTCCCCCATACCGGCAGCCCAGTACACCGATGTTAATGAGAGGAGGTCGCGTCGGACAGGTTTTAAGCCGTCATGTCACCGATGTCAGTGCACGGTGGCGACCACATCCAACGCGTTGCCCTCCCAGCATCCACGACAACTCTTTAACGCACACCGCATGATGGTCGGCTTAACTAAAGCGGGTGTTCGGTAAACAAAGCTTTCGGGGCAGCCAAATGAGTTTTTCTCCCCGCACGGTGTTACACAGCGATATATCTTGCTTAAAATCTTCGCATTCAAATGGCATACACACTACACACGCATTCGCAGATGGCGTTCAACTTTATTCAGATTCAGACATATTTAGATACCTACATATTCAGAGAACATCCATATTTAGATACACACATATTCAGATACACATATTTCGAAAAATATATGGTATAAAAATGTAATTTGTCGACGTATGGTTGAGCTGTAAACCGACACGCGGGCGAACGCATAATGCGGGGGTTAATTGTGCAATTCGGCGACTGTAAAAATTTAATTGACCCAAATTTTTACGGTTTGTGTGTATGTGTACATACGCGCCGTACGTTTCGGGAAAAATTAATTATTTCATGCGGGATCACGCCGATTGTAATGGCCCAGAAGCAACTCGTACCCCTCCCTCCTCCGCCTCTGGCATTGCTTGCGCACACGGATGGTCTCTCCGCATAACGATGCGGTCGTCAGGTTTAATTAAATATACGTCGAATTAAACGGCAAACACGACGGCCGTCCCTCGAAATTAAAAAAAAATAACGCGCCGAAACGCCGAAGCAAACCGTAACGATCTCGTTTGGCTCCATTAGGTAAACATCGCGGCGCGATATCTGGCACGGCAGGAGATGGCAGTCGGTGCCTGCAGGACGCAACAGATTGTGTCGATCTCGTGCATACAGCATCGCAGGGCAGGCAAACCCGTTCCCATTGGTGATACCTCCCTCATATCATATCGCATTAGTATCGGTATTTCATGCATTAGCATCACCATACGAGACAAAAGTTTTACGGGACATTTAACTTCGCCTAAAAAGAACTCCTTAGGCCACTCTTAACTCTTAGATCTATTTTAATGTCGTGTGGATATTATTGTGAAGTCTTATTTTTGCGATGCCTAATGTTAGAGATGATTTTATAAGACTCTAAAGTTGTTGCAACATGGTGTATGTTATGGAACGTAACATTGCATAATGCGGAATATCATCAGGATCATCAAGGCTTGGAAGGCATCAAACGCGCCGAGAAAAACAGCAATATGTGATCATCGTGCACACACGCTCCCTACCGGTCGGTCGGGTGGGCCTGCTTTCGTTTCGCCCTGCCGATGTCAATGTCTAAATAATGACGATTATATAGGAAAAGTAATTTTCTCCTTCATTTGCATACTTGATGAAAATCTCATAGCCCACGCGCGCGGTGCCTCATGTCGCATGGTTTACTACTCATAAGCGCGGTTGCCTCATATTAGGTTTTACAGGCTTGGATCTGCTATATTTTGCATAATATCGATATTGCAATATTTTGGAAATGGATTTCGAATGGTTATCACAATTTAGATGCAAGTAAATCATACGATTGAAGATGATTTGAAAATTTGTGGACAAACTAGTGAGGATTGGAAACTATTTTAAGGCCGCTATTTAATTAACCGGTGGAATCTTATTTTTCGGAAAATATTCTTAATAAATAACTAAACTATCCAAGATTATTCCTTCAAAATTTCAAGTGAATAGCTGCAGTATTTTCGAAGTTATATCTCATAAACTGTTCGGACGAATATATAGTAGTCTTATTTTTATCAAACTTAAAACGCTATTTTCGCCGTTTTTTGCGTTCACTATTGGGAAAAATCTACTGAATCGATTTGGCTCAATGATACCACATTTTATAGATAATTAAATTAAATCTGTACAGAAATTAAACGTTCATACCGTTATCATGTCCGTTATCATATTAGAGTTTTGGAAATGGTCAGAATAAATAGTTGAACTATTCAAGAATATTTCCCCATAATTCCAAGTCTGTAACTTTAGTATTTACGAAGTTATAGTTCATAAAGTGGACTTGTAAATATAAGTAGCACTATTTTGACCAAACTTCAAAAGCCGTTTCATCGATTTGGATTTTGCGTACACGATTGCGAAAATTGTACTAAACCGATTTGGTCAAATGATAGCTCCTTTTATAGATAATTAAATTCACTAGAATATGATGTTAATTGTTTTTTGAAAAAAATCGTAGTTCTATGCGAAAAAAAACGCACTTTAAATTTGAACTTCTATAAAACATGCATATTTAACATTTCCTTGACAATACTCGACGTTATATTCAAGAAACTTCTAGAGACTTTGCAAAAACTTTTTGGTTTTTCGTTTCGAATAAAAATTATAAACGCTAGAGTCTACGCATTGAGCAACTCTTTTTCTTCTGCTTCTGTTCAAATCCCGATGAATTACAAATAAGCAACCTGTTTTAAATTTACTCTTATATGTTATGTAAATCTCTCCTGATAACAATATAATACTATCAGTTATTTGGGAAGAATAGCAACGTTGTCCCTTTAGTGTGCAGGTTTTGATATCGCTCCTCTAATGCCTTCGGCAGGGTGGCCATGTGGGCGTGGGCGGTGGTGGAGGCGGCAGCATAGACATAACTAATTTACTGCCTAGTTTAAGTTGTTGACGGGCAGTTTTGCGGTTCGGCTCGGGGGCCGTTTTGCGTCTTTTCACGGCGTGTTTATCAGCCGATTTAATCAAAATACGCTGACTGCGAATGTCGGTTCCGCGCGACGCACGCCCAATATTTATGAGTGGCCATAAAATTATTATTTTTATTATCATCGCGACCGCTTATCACTGCAGTCACTAAAAAGGGACTTGTCACGTATACATGGGGCCAGTGGGCAAGCAGCAGCCGTTGCCGAATTTCGGGTCATTAGTGACATCTTCTTGGGCGACGTGAAGGAGCAGAACGCGCCTTTGGACGGATAGTTATCGTTATTTATCTTGCGAGTGTCTTGCGAGTCTGACCGCAACTGCCGTGATCTGTGCGGTCCGTCCGCAGGCGGATGTGTCCCTGCGACAAGACCCGAACGAAAGTCAACTATGACTGTTTGTACTTCGACAAGTTGCCGCAACCGGATCCCTCTGATATCACGGCGCGGTTGAAGGAAGTCAAGTTGGATGCATGCGGCACACAGGGACAGGGGGAAGGATGCTAGGCTACGACTGCTGGCTGCAGAGAAGAGAAGAGTTGTTTCATCAATTCCAACACGCCATTTCGGGGACGGCTTCCTGCGACCCACGCTGATTGTTTGCCTACTCCACATTAAACATGGTATCTTCTTAAATATGATTATGATTTGAAGACTTTAAGATTAGGGGTCGTAGCAGATTATAGGAGAAAGACCTTGAGAACTGTTGTATTTGACAGAATTGTAGTTTGAACTTTGTTATATTTGCTGGCATCATCTCAAAAGTTTATAAATGTTATTTGCATAGATGTCTTTTCTCGGATTTTATGGACTACATAGACTTCATCAGATTAGGTTCTTTAATATTTAGATTTTAGGAAGTGGGCCATAGCTTAGAAAGAGCTAAGAAGATGGACCAGATTGTCTTCGACATTTTAAAGATTTTCTCTAGCTTAAAACGTGTTTCTAACGACTTACACTAGTAAGATCCTTGATAGAATTTCTCCTGGAATTGGAAATGTATCATGAAATGATTATGAAACATGAGTTATGAATTTCTGAGCGGTTTCTTATCATGGTACATAGACCTCAACATGTCGGGTTCTTTAATATTTAGATTTAGGAAATGTGCCATAGCTTAGAAAGAACTAAGAAGGTGGACCAGATCGTCTTCGATATTTTTAAGACTTTCTCCAACTTAAAACGAGTATCTAACAACCAATACTTGTAAGATCCTTAATAGAATTTCTGCTGCAGTTGAAAATGCACCGTGAAATGATTATGAAACATAAGTTATGCATTTCTGTGTGGTTTCTTAGCATGGTACATAGACTTCATCAAATCGGGTTCTTTAATATACTGTGCCACTGAAACAACTAAGAAGGTGGACCAGATTGTCTTCGATATTTTTAAGACTTTCTCCACTTTAAAACGTGTTTCTAACGACCTAAACTAGTAAAATCCTGGATAGAATTTATGCTGGAATTGGAAATGCACCGGAAAATGATTATGAAACATAAATTATTTATTTCTGGGTGGTTTCTCCTCATGGTCCTAAAAATAACTATTTTTTTAGGCTTAGGCGTCGCAATTCTTTTGTCTACGGTGATGATTCCTACCTCGGAAGTATCAGAACCAGGGCGCGAAGTGAACTAATGTAACACGCACGTCTCTCTACATAGTCAACGCGAGTGTATATAATTTAATGTAATGGAACGAATCCATATTTCGAAAACATCAGAAACCGTAACCCCATTTCCCCGGTGGTTCACTGCGATGGGCGCCCACTTCCGCGTTTTTTTCCTCTCCTCTCGATAGAACTCTGACTATAGGGCAAGTTTGTATATATTTTGTATTACCACAACTTATAGAGATGGCAAGCCAGGAAAAAAGAGAGAGTTAACCATTTTGTTTGTGCACTGCCTTGAACCGTTGTGCCCATACTTTATCACGCCTTTGTTCGTCCGAGGTGATAATGATACACAGACGCGTTGCTGAGCAGCGCATCCGCTTCGACTGTGGGTAACTTTGCGTTTTGTCAACCTAGCCAGAGGGCACGAGGGATGGACAGCCGTTGATGTAATATAATAGGTGGACTGTGCGCACTGTGCTTCCAGCAGGCACCTCCTGGACCTGGAAGTTTTACACACGGCCCACTTAAACACGGCCGGGGGCAGGTTTTTCTTTATCCTGTCCACTGCCAACCACTGTCTCGCACCGGATTACCTTCATTACTCGCTAATGACCCACAAAAGCATACAGTAAAAAAAGAAGGTATTCGAAAAGTTGTAAATAGCACTTTTGGCGATTGTACGTAATCACTGATTGCGGCCAATGGTTTGGGAGCGATGGTGGATGCAATGAGCTGGAAGCTGCATTTCCGTGCGGCCAACAGTGACGCACCGTGTGCATTGTGCTGGCACGGGCGCATCGATAACGCTTCATCACAACAATTACTCGGCGAATAATAGATGTATCTCGGTGGCGCGCGTGCGTCGCCCGGCTAACAAATGTCCGAGCAATAAGTGCGACTTCTTCGGGACCATTTTCGCCTTCGTCACCGTATAATGGCCACTCCATTTGCTATTTATACACTAATGTAATGAGTGCGTATATAATAAAATATCGCCGGCAACACATTATTGCTCAACACGATATATTTCAGCTGAGTTGGTTTGCACTCGGCTTTCGGTTCATTCAATTGCATCCATACAAGAAGAGCATCCAAATTCTGAATAAAAAACCTTTTATCTCATTCTTATCCCAACAATAAGCATTTTTTTCTGAATTATAATTCAAGATGAATAAATAGAACGGGAGAAATAGAGCGAAATAAAACATTTTCATAATTTATTTCATGTCCAGTTTCTACAAGGTAATGTTATGTTACATTAAGTTAGGTTTCATGTCATAATCTTATGTTAGGTCACATTAAAATCAAATAAGGTTACTACCAAACAAGGAATCGGAGAAAGGCAGGTAGATTTATGGAATAGAAGTGGAGAGATCGGAAGGAACTAAGAGTGTCAAAAATGGAGGGAAATAAAAAAAAATAACTTTAAGACAGATTGGCAGATCTAATATAAAATCGTTTTAACGCTTAGAAATGTTGCTAAACCATATTAGAAATAAAAATTATAGCATTTTTAGGTTATATTTGGTTATATTTTAAGAGATTATATTTTAAGTTAGATTAGATAAATTTTCTTGAATATGACGTCAAATTGTTATTTGAAAAATATAAAAAAAATTAATGTATATATTTTACCTTAAGGTTTTTCCGCCGTGTTTCCAAAAACAACACAAATTGTAAACACAAAAATTGCAAACATACAAA
>JAODAC010000008.1:1640885-1675879 GCA_027575185.1 Mimaenictus wilsoni | reverse complement strand
TTCACCCGGTGGATTGCCCACCTCGGGGAATCGAACCCCGTACTCCTACGTGGTAAGCGGAGATGCTACCACTAGGCGCCCAGGTGGACAAAAAATATATATTGACTTATTTTTTCCGATTTTTAAGTAGAATTTTTATATGAAAAATGCACTTTAAATTTAAAACTTTATAAAAACATGGAATTTGGAAATGTTCTTAATTATATTCGACGTCATATTCAAGCCAACTTTATACACTTTGTAAAAACTTTTTGATTTTTGCATTGCCATAAAAATGAGGATGCTAGAGTGTACGCAGCTGAGCAATTCAAAAGGACGTGGCTACACAAAAGTTACACTGTGCTAATGAATTATGCATTAACTTGCCTTCAAAAATTTGGTTACACCCTTACACCTTAGGTTACACCATTAAAGCTTCATCATTTTTTGGTTGTATTAGTTTATATTCCAACAATAGTTTATAATAGTTTATAGTATGTTTAGAAATAATCAAGTTAGACTGAAAACAGTCATGAAATTGGATATACTATTTTATAATCTAACTTTTTGAATGGCTTAGTAAATCGTACGTATGATCTCTGCAATTGCATAGACCTATTGTGGGGTTTGACCTTGCGTTCGGGGATGCTGCATCCTGTGGCGAATTGATACCGCACGCCGCTATCCAGCTGGGTGCAAACTTCGTTATCCACTCTTTAAGGTTGATTGATGTTGCTTTCGTTGCGCGCCCGTGTGCCACCTTTGGCGCACGTGCCTGCATCCCGGTTGTTATCGCAATTCTATCGACACGTGCAGCGCAGGGATTCACTGCTGAATCCCTGCACAATGATTCATTAAAATTTGATGCCATGAAGAGCCATGATTCCCACACTTCGCCTGCCACACATGCGACCCTTCAAAAAACGTTTAATTAAGGCCCTATGATGTATTTTCTTTTGCAAATTGTATTAGGAATCTAATTGGATTTGTTTTTTTTATTCCTTTACTTTTTTATGCTTTTTATCAAAGGATATAGTTTATCTGGATATAGTTGTAAAATATTTTTGTGAATTTCATGACATATTTAAAATATAATTTTATTTTGCTAGTGTATAATTTTATTGTGCCAGTGTTATCACCTGCATAATTTATGAAAATATAATAATATCGCATGAAATCACGGAAAATAATGCATTGATTAACGTCAATCAAAATGTTAATGTGATCCTGAATGGAATTAAAATAATATGCATGCGCGGCGCGCATTTATTTATAGATAAAAATCATCGGGTGTGAATTAATCGACGATGTGGCACACGCATACACACGTACATAGGCATACGCACAATGTGTGTAATCGCATGCGCCTGGCAAATCCAATAATGCGCAGTGTTTGGTCATCCAAAGTCGGGATTCTTCATTCACGTGAGTGAAATGTTTTCGAATTGAACGCGGCGCGGCGTTAGTCAGCAGCGTTAACAATCAGACATGTAGATTAATCCCCGGCCGTGGATCCAGAACGAACCCTCCGGTGGCGGTGCCGATCTGGCACAGTTATACACCGATTTGTTCTGCAGGGGTGCACCTTCAATCCCCCTGTTCCCGGCTCCCAGTTCTCTGTGTTCCAGTTGTGTGTGTTGCACACGTAGAGGGCTGCTATGAGTAGCCGCACGCGTGCCTGTGTGTTCATCGTCGCCTCCTCGTCGCGCCGTCAATCCCCCTGGACTCTCTGGACCCGGGAAGGTATACGTGCCACAAGCACCCGTATGTGCGACGCAGCTTCCCCCTTTTCCGGGCGTGCGTCACTTAAACTGGACGCGCACGTCTCTCACACGCCAGGCCACCTCGAGGATGAGGCGGACCAACCCCGTCTCTCGAGCGCCGAGGGTCGTCTCGTGGTCCAAGCGCGCACGTTAATGTACGAGCGTCGTGTATATGCTAATACGTGTTTACTTTCTATAACAGCGGTGTGCATGTGTGGCGGCGGCGGCGACGGCGGCGCATATATTACGCACACATACACGCCACGGTCATATATTTCAGCGTGGCACATGTTGGTTTGGCAGGTAATACATGTAACTGCTCTCGATATCCGCCGTTGTCGACTCGTTCCTAAGGCGGGTAAACACCTGCAACCGCATATGATCTCGCATTAAATATGATTTAATGCATTTCGATGGCGTTGGCAACTATGCGAAAATTGTTATTGGCTTTTCAATATGAACTATTCTCTCTATACTGTCATTGTATACCTTAGAGGTGTTAATGAAATACTAGTCAACTCCCAGTCTCAACCTGTGCCCCTTTCTTAGTTCTAGTCCTAACATTAACGTAACAATATCTTGCTTTAACAACAACTGGCAACAAACTATTTCGAAGGATTATCATTGGAGTTATTGGAATTTTTTCGAAGGATTTTTAATTAGTTCCTTTCTTTCGAAAATCGTGATTATCTCTGAAATTAATCAGCATTTTCTAATTGTCTGTTCACTGATAGATTGAGAGATACATGTTCTTTTAATATCTTCACCAGATTACTGAATTTTCATACCGGAAAACATATATTTTTGCGTTTGCGTTTGTTTGCACAATTTATTTTAAAACTCTTCTTCAAAAAGCACGTTTTGGAAAATTATCGTTTTTTCCTAAACGACTAAAAGTTTTCTGAGTTTTTCTTGTTTGGTTGGAAGAAATAAAACATGCACATTCAGTATCAATCTCTTGAATTATAAGTCCGGAAATATGTTTTATAATTGTTTAAAGTCATTATATTTTTAACATTAGAAATTTAACTTTTTCAAAAACATATCTTCGAAAATCTTTATTTTCTCGGAGACTAGTGAATATTTGCAAATGTTTTCTTTATTACGAGGATGTACCATTTTAGTGCCAGGTAAAATCCTGCTAATATTAGGAATGGGATTCCCCGAACCCATTTTTACCCACCCAAATGTTAGAATTCCTGTGTATCTGTTCCTTAAACATTCTTGAAATAATTCTAGAAGGTTGATTCTGCCTGGAGAGGTTCTCTCTCTGTTGTACATACAACTGTCTCTACCAATCGGAGTACCATCAGAAAAATGATTGTTACCCTGGCAACATACTGCATTTCTAATCAGCTCCTAACACCTACTTGTTGTCATAACAACTTCAAGATTCCACCTCTTTCAATTGTTATCAAATTAAAAGAAGCACAGGAAATGTCTCAGTTATAATAAAACCCTTTTGATTCTATATCTATGTTATTTGGAAAGTTATTACCACTTGTGCGTCATACCTACATGAGAATGACTATAACATTCCAAAAATAGCTTTATTGATGAGACAAAAGTACCTTCGTACGAATTGTCCCCGCCTGTCTGGGAGATGAAGTCGTTCGACGACCCGTATGCGTGCCAATTGAAGCAATCAAGCCGACGGAGGTAGGAGCACAAAGCGATGATAAACGCTGTTCACCCACAAGTAACCGGGGACAGCGTTTGTATGTGGCGCGGTGTGGTTGGCGTTTTGTACGTACGACAGCTGCAGGTATCCGGGAGCGGACGGAGACTAATCAAAACCAATTTAGACACTCTTAATACCTATTAGCCGAACGTGGCAGCAACAGCAACGTCGCAACCCGTATATGTGCTCGCTTGGAAAACGGTAGACAATCGTCTCGCCTCACGGGCACACCATGGGGGCACCTCGATGAAACTGCACTTGATCATCTCGGTTTCTATAGCGTCTGTGGCCACTCGTATTACTTCCAATTCACCTTCAATTTGCGTTTTAATTCGTGCCATATTGTTCGAGATGGATTACAAGATAAACACGCTTGAAAAACTATGCCCGAATTGGCATCTGGCTTAATTAATACCAGGGATCGCCCTAATATCAAGGATACCAAGGGTGGGTGCCAAGGTAGTCCAGATCTAATTTAACCATTTTTATTTGCAAAAGTCATGGAGGGTGGTTGAATGTCATGTGACGCGTAATGTGAGAAACAAAAAATGAAATCAAAGTCGTGGAACAGCTTTCGCACCCCGATGCCCATTGTTGTGCTTGTCATTGTACTGTCGGGGACAGTCCTGCGTTCGTGGGGTTAATATGTTTTACTCCCGATACTTCGCCGTTCTTATTCAATATTACACATTTCGAATTATACGTTGTTCGGCAACATAAATCACAATTAAACGTGTACCCCGAGTACTACACTGTAAGGGGGTGTTGTATTCAATGTATAGTTTAGCCAGTGAGTTGACAACCTCGGCATTCGACATAAATATAAGTATAAACATCGTGAGTTGCGTTTGTGCAGGGTCGGGTGGTAGTCGGTAGACTATTGGGCTAGTGATATTCCAATGGACTAGACGGAAGTCAGCTAGTACGCGTCTGTGCAAGCGGGGCGAAAGAAGAGAGCCGCTCAGTTATGGTGTATTATGGAATCAGTGATGGTCGAGTGGTCGCGTGGCTTTTACAATGTCACAAGCACGAGTTCCCATCGATGCATCCTTTCAGCAGGGTGAGCGCCGACGTGGCGGGAACGTTGGGGGGTTCGCGGAATGTGTGCACGCGGCCGCTGCTCGTCCATGACCGACTCCCGGACCGACCTCTGCAACGGAAAGGACCATCAACTATGATGAATCGCTCCGTCTGGTCGCTGTGCTCGTTCAGCAGGACACACGGAAGCAGACAAGACAATAGTACAAAACCAGTCGAAAGTTTTATTTAATTGTTTCCATGTTCCCAAACATTGCTTCTCAGTTTTCCTTCCTATCTCCCTAAGTAGCTGAAATCAGAAGTATGAATTCCCTTAGTAGCAGGAATTCCCTAAGTAGGAGGAATTGCTGTGAAAGTATGAGGAAGAATAATTCCAAATATATTTCCTCAAACCAAGTTGGCACGTCCCCTGATTGCTCATGGCTTTGCAACTTGACGTGTAAAGAAATTGGACGGGGGCAAATTCTGTGACACGCAAGCTTTGACACCGTGTCCACTCACTGCACAGCGTTGTGCACTCTTCCGTAAAGAACAACCACATCCCATCATAATCCCGATCCCCTGACACTCCGACCCACACGTCCCGTCCACCCCTCTGCCCCAATCACATTTACTGTGATTTGAACTATAATCTGCGAAAACAATAAATTTGTTTACACGAACAATGTTTTCCGAAAGCTGACAAGCGACGACAAAACGTCCCCTCCTTCCCTCCCTGAAAGGCTTTCGGATGTTTTGGGCGAGGTGACGGAGAGTGTGGCGGAAGGAAGTCCCAATATGCTGGTCATCGCAAACCGGACACGGTCGCAAGATAACCGCGTCATCAATCAGAACTATCTTACGCCCGCGGACCGCACATCAATTATTCGACACGGCGCAACGGTGACGGTGTTTGGTGCAGTCTGCTCTCCCATGGTTCCATCATATTTTACCTTGTCATATTTGCGCGCGTAAAAAACGGAGCGACATCGATGAAAAAAAGGTGTTACCGAGAATGGCATCATGAAGAAGAAGGTGGCCGTCCAGGGACGGGTGTGTTTCCCGCGGCACATAGCACATCATCTATCACGTTCCAAAAACGACTTAAACAAAAGAAGTCACACTAAAAGCTTAGCTGATGCACCTTTCAAGCGCATTGGATGCGAAAAGAGAGTCGAGCTTGGGGAAAATTAATTATGAAAAATGATATTTGTAATGACCAAGGGTAGTGGTAGTTCTAGCGTACGTAAGTGCACCGCGCCGTTGGGGTGAGTGCTTTCTTTTAATTTAATAATTTCACATGATGCGCCATAATCCAATTGAAACCCTGAACTGCCGTTTCTGTCCCGTCTATTAGTATGACACAATGTGCCGAATTGATCCAATAAGTAGATTAAATGTTTTCTCGTATGTGTTTGGGGAGGAGAGGGCAGGCTTGGATTTTAAGGGTGGGTTTTGCAGTTGGTAGCCTGAATGATTCCACGTCTAATCGCTGAACCAAGTCTGATGCAACTTGATGTCCGCTGTCAATTGCGCGTGCATTGCGTATGGGAAAAGTTTTGCTCCGACCGTCCGATCGACAGAAGACAATAATTACGTTTATTGCGGGTGCCAAGAACGAAATGAATGAAAAATCTGCGCATATAGGAGCGCAGTTTTGTGGTCTGTCGCTCGCCAAACTGCTCACGACAGTTTTCGAAACTGATTTGTATGTAAACACGCCGATGACGACTTTGCCGCTAACAGCGGCGAGTTGTAGCAAAGGCCGCCTCCACCTTCTTCTCCCAGCCAGCCTCCAGCATCTCCCAGCCTCGACACGACTATTTTGAAGGGGGTGTCATCCTTCTCATGGCTTCTGTGGAGGCAGGAACGAAATGCAAATTTTCTGGCTGCTTGCGCGTCCGCGATGCAGTCCATAACGTTTTTTCTGCGTGTGCACCGAGGATAAGTTTTCGGGGTCGCAGGGTGACGCGCCCGCAGGAATAATAACCATCGACGCTGGCCCACTCACACCACCACTGCAGCCGCTCGCACAAACCACCGCCGCCCACAGGACGACGTCCGGACGTCTACGGAAAGAAGGAAAGAATCTTTTTCATGTTCGAAAATTGATTAAAAGTTTGAGACTCGCGCCTGCTTCGCGTTGGCGTATTATTTAAGAGCCGCGCATAAATTCTATGCATACTTCGATATTGAATTAAAGTGTTGTAATCAAACTCGGGCGCGGGCGCACGGGGGTTGTATTTTTCGGCGTGTATTTGTACAGGGAAAATTTATTTATGTGTTGTTCTTCTGCCTGCCCGCCCTCGGGCGTGCGCCAACCATCCCACAGATTCGCGAAAATAAGAATACATAAAACTGCAATTGACACCGCGTCGAGTTCGCGCCCGAGTCTGCCTGCCAGGTTTACGCGTATATATTATTTTTATTACTTCGAAGATTGAAGAAGGAGGAAGATTGGATTTTAAAAAGTGATGTGCAGCTTTTTTATATTTACGCTTTCTGTCGATTAATGGCTTGTATTTCACACTTCAGATATTTATTGATGATTTTGTCAATATTTTTTCTTTACAAATCCCACATTTCAAGACTTTTTTTGATGAAAATATATTTGTGTACGTTATTCTTCATCAATTTTCTTATTAATTTATTATACTGTTAAATAATCGGATATAAAATAAAACTTTCAATCTTTTTCCGATGTATACAAAATATTCGTATAAAATACTTGGACATTTTCAAAAGATATCGATATCCGGTGTCTGTTTATGCCCTCTACCGGTTGCCGTGATGGTGATAGGATTTTATATATTATATTAAGAAGGACCAGGGAAGATTGGTCCGTGCCTCTGCATGAATTCATAAAATTCGCCAACCCCATCTAGCCACCAGACGTGTGTGATGTTTGACTGCTCACGCAAAGTCCCCCCCCCCAGTTATTTGAAAACCCCCCAACGCACAGTTGGCCGATTTCAAGAAAAAGAGTGCCGCGAGATTTCTAAAGATTGTCATTTTTCGTCTTTTTATTATTAATTTTACCATATTTGAAATTTTACCATTTATTTGATTATGAAACAGAGAATGTGCTGTTATATAACACGTCATATATATTTTACTCCTTCATATCGACAGCAAACGGTAAAGTTTACCCCTGATAACACTGTGTAAAAAAGAAAATTTTAAATTCTAACTACTCAATATTCTCATAAAAGAGTTAAGCTACCTAACGGTACATAATTTATTCCGATATTCCGATGTAAATATGATTAAATTCATTATAAAGAGACTCGAAATGCGCATTTTTTAGCGCTGTCACGGTGCTGCGTCGATTTAAGACGCTTTTTTCGTGAAATTGCCCGACTGTGAAACGTCAAGAAGGTATATAGGTGAAGCGGCGTTTGCCATGCCCACACTCTCGCCATGGGGGTGGATGATCGACCTTAGAAGATGACTTACGGTTATGGACTCGTTTGGCAAACCGGTCGTGCGTTCGCCACATCCACGCACTTTGCGATTTGCAGCCACCCTGTTATGTCACTCTGTGGTCGCAATATACTTTTATTGGTTAGTGGGTGCGAGAATCGACGACGCACCACGACCGCGCCCTCCTCTTATATTTTACAATCACACATCAATATTTTATATTTATGCCTCTTTACTGATTCACTATATGCTGTCAACGTCCAAAACCGCTATTTCTTATTTTTGCGGGTTTGTTGGGGGTGTGTGCTGCTGACTTTTTTGGGAGCGGGTGCCCCCGAGAGTTTACTGCTCCAACTTGGGGATTGCACACACACACACACACATAGCCGTGATTTCCAGTTCTCCACCTCATGTGCCCAAAAACGGGCATATACATATTATCATTTGACTTGCTAAACGCTGCGTACACTTATATGGGTGAAGATTTATAAACTTTTCAGGGACATAAATTCCATCTACTTAATACGCCATGTCAGGAATAGTCGCTCTCCCCCTTTACTCCCTGCGTCGAGTGGTGGGCTTCGGAATTATTTAAATTAATGCCTTGCCGGGATTCTTTTATTTCGCTGCACTCATTTGGGATGGTATTATGCATGGGAATCTGCTGAAATGTCTCACTGTCCAAGAAGCTAATCCAGTCCGAAATTACAGAAGCATCCGGAATGGGAAGGAATAACTAATTCCATCCCATTGCTATTTCTAATATTTGTACGAGCTGGGAAATTACTATTGGTTCCATTTCGTGTCCGCTGAGCAAATGAGTGGGCTTTTGTGGTTTTTCCTCGTGCCGTGGAAAACAGTCGACATCCACTTCTTATCGAGTAGACAAATTATTTTCTACGTGAAGAGATGGAAAATATGATTGAATTCGTGTCGAAGCGTCCTGCGACGGTATCGCCACTCCCACCCATATGCGTGTCCTCGCATAATCAAATGGGATTGAAAGCAATCCGCTCGCTACCCCCTTGTAGTTTTCTGCTGCACGCGCGACTTTCTTATGTAATTTTCCCCTGCTAGAATATGCGAGAGCATTTCCTCGCTACATTGCCGTTTCGATGGCGGTGGATATTAATTAGGTTTTTGTTATTCCAGTGGAATTGGAAGTGAATTCGGACGGCACGCAGTATAATTCGATTCTGACCGAACTAGCGGCGACCGCGACTGGTTCCTCGATGAGTCCGGACACCAATCACAACGAACTAACCACGGAGAATCAGAATCAACTGCAAGGCCATCACAAAGAAGGCGTAATACCTGAACAGGTGGGTGGAAACCATGATCTTCAAGCGTATCTTCAACGAGCTGATACGGCAGTGATCTATCCGGAGGCTGTGCCCACAAGCGAAAATGGTAAGTACATTCACTACTTCTACTTCTACTACTTGGTACTACCCGCAATTCGATGCAATTAGATTTGATTTCGTGGATATCGTGATATTAGCTTGCCCTGGGATGCTCTCAGGAGACACACATAGATTGCGAATGTGATAACGTCTCTCTTTTCGGTCAAATGTTCCTCCGGTTAATTTATATCTGCTTTTAATGAAAGCTAACCGTCCCTGGGGACGCATCAAAATGTTTGTACATGGTTCGTACCGTTGCTGACCGCTGTCCGCACTGTCAATTGAGGCGAATTGCGATCTCCCCGAAGGAAAACACGTCCGAAGGGACTGCGCCCAAGTGCGTAACCCCACGAAACAAAACACTCCAAATTTCCCTCCATAATTATAGTGTAAATTGATTCAGGCGAAATCTCCTCGATTGTCCTCGTAGTTCGGAAATTAGCTGGCTTCCAATCTACGCACGTCATTAAACTGCGCGTTTCTTTGCGATTTGCCAAGAGCTAGTTTTACGCTGCCAGAATCGAGTTAAAGATATGAAAAACGCATAGGGTCATAGCGCTGGATGGCAACCAAATGCATAATCGTTTGTCAGCGAGCTAATGTTGGGATGTTTAGCGAGGCACTTGTATTGTTTGGCCCCCGTCTGGCTACATGCAAACAACGCGGAAAATCACAACTTCTGGCAGAGGTTGCACGCGTCTTAATTCATTCAAATTGTATGCTGCTGGCTGTATGATGAGCCGAATGCATCTTCAAGGGTGAAACCAATGGCGATGACAATCGCTTGCAGTAAGTTAGCAATATGTGAACGCCTACTGACGTTCCCAATGAGTTTTATCGCCAATTTAAGATGGTTTATCTCTTGGCTTCCACCAACTTGCAAATCGTATTGTTATATTTCGTTTTTTGGTAGACGTTTCGTGGATTCATGGAAATGTTTGTTGGTTATCGGAAGTTAGCAATAAAAATATTCTTCGAAGGTTTATAGCAATGTGTCTGGATTAAGGGTGAAAATAGAGGAAATTGTAGGGTTTGGGGATTTTCTTAACCTAATCTTAACCCAATCTAACAATAAGTGTAAGTGATTGTTTGATTAGATATAACTTATCCTAATCTAAAATAACATAATCTTACGTTTATTTATATTTACATTCTTCCTGCGTACACAAATCATACACCAATCGATGCAGAAGGAAATTAACCACAAGCTCATGTAGTAGCTTTTCGTTTAAATCTGTAAAACGAAATGTGATAAATCTTTGAAGTTGAGATAATAGCGTTAACATCGTCTAAGTCAGACCAATAACTTGTCCGAAAGATTCCATTTTTATTCATATTTCCCTTAGTCCTAGAAGTATGAATTGTGCACCAATTGATACAGGGGGAAATTTGACATATTTTCCTAGGTATAGTTTTTGGAGAAATTACATGGAAGCGACGTTATAAGTCGTGAAAGTTGATTTTATTGTAATCAGAAATAATGTCTAAAAATTACTTCCTCAAAAGTAACTATAAAAGTAAAAGTAAAAAGTAAAAGTAACTATGTTTGTCACCTTTCTATGTATACAAATCAAATATTAATGGATACAGAATTGAATTTGACACAATCTGGTGGAACAGTTTTTCGATTAATTGTTTATAAGAGATGATTGAAGTTGAATCCATTTATGAAGTTTTCGGGAAGGAAAAGGAAACATAAATGTATATAGTTCAACTCATATCATCAACTCATCAACTCATCAAAGAGGTACAGAATGCATAGAGTGACCTAAAACTTAAACTACATCAAACTCTAAGATATCCTGGTACGTTTCTTAGATTCTCATAGTTGCAAAGTTAATTATCTAATGTGGCAAATGCAGCAAAATAATATTTCTAATGCAAAACACCAATGTAAGAGAAAATTATTTGATGTTATGTATCGTGTAATAGCCAAACGTCCTCTTGGAGGGTTTAGGGATTGGTTGGTGGCAGGAAAGAAGATGATTTAAAGTTCACGCGAGGAGTGTAAGCAAACGGAAATACGCGAAACGTGTGCCAACTGAGAGGACGTGACGTGCTCTCGCGCTTTCCTCCTGCATCCGAAGTCGAACTCTACGCGCAGCAGGAGAGCGGATCACAAGATGATGAAACAATGCGATATTTTGTAGTTGTGCGCACACCACCCGACGACGACTTCTTGTTATCATTCCATTTTGTCGGATTTCCTCCGGCAGGTTTCCTGCTGGCAAGACGGCGCTTACCACAGCCGCACGAACACAAACACACTGGCATCATAAATAGGCGACTGCGACCGAAGGCAGAGGACGATGGTGGTGCGAGTAATGGTCGCCGCTGACGCCCCACGATGAGAGAAAGGCCAGCAACGTGGAAGGACACATCGCGAACAATCCTTCCACACTTCAGTTTCCGGCGTTGGCGTTTGTTGATGATACACACAGAGGCAACGATCAAATTCGATTAGCACGTATGACGTCCACTTACCTCGACTCAGATGCACATGTCGCCACGCCATGTTCAGCTAGCAGAAATTTGTTACTCGTGCGAATGCAAATCGTAACGACACTGCGACGCGGTTTTTCACCGCGATAACTCGCTCTACATTGTAATCGTCCACGCCGCCGACGCGACGTATCCGTAAATATATCTCGGCGTGAATGGTAGTAATCGTTATTTAGACAGCGCTTTGTCGTCGGATGGCCCCTGTGGCGACCTGTGACTTGGCAAACATCGCCGCGTCGTTCATCACTGCCGCGTTACGTTCACGCGTTGCCGCCGCCAGGGGAATCATACTCATAGACGCATCGGTTTAATGCACAGTTGCACAGTTTTCCTAGGTACATTATTTCTACCAACCGTGCGCGCTCACAAATAAGCGAACCTCCAGCGTCACGTTCAAAACAACTCCAAAGTTAATGCCCTTCATTATGCATCATTTGCTACTTTTTTGGCGTCCGTTAACAACGTTTTTTCTCTATTTTTGTACACACTAATGTTACTCATGACAGTTCTGACAAATTACCCACAGGAACACTGAAGGTACACGTAAATTTAAATTCACATAGTTTTCTTGGTTTATTGAGTATTTCTATCATCTTTTAATGAAAAGTTGTAAAAATTTTATGAGTATTATTGAATGATTTTTTTATTTACCGAGCATCTATGCTATGATCATTAGCTCTATTAAATTCTTGTTCAATATAGTCATATTAGAGGCTATTACTATTACTAATACTATTGATAGGCTAATACTATTGATAAGAAGAAGAATTCACTTTACTATACATGCCCACCGAGAATTGAACCCGGGACCTCGTGGGCAGTAGTCATCAACCATACCACTGCGCCAGCGGGACTATTGCCTGGACTATTCTTTTAAATGAATGTTTATCAAGAGAGGAAGGAGAGAAAACGACCTCGAAGGACCTTGTTTATCGAAAATGCTAAGGGAATTTGGAATAAGCCATAAGCCAACTTTTTAAACAAAACAATCTCGTTTTTAGACTATAAAACCCACATATTAAGATTTAACCTCCCAATGGGAGTTTCCGCACTGACAGACACGGATTTTATTGAAACTTTTTGTATGTGAAGTATTTACATTGTAATAACTTCCATTAAAGTTTAATTATTTTTTTCTAGCTTGAAGCGGGGAAAATCCCATTAACCGAAATTATTTCTGTATATGTACTATACACGCACAACATGTTACAGTCAAATTGTTGCTGTGCAGTCTGGGTACATCCATTGTCAATAAAAACTTCTTTCTTCTATTACTTAACAAGTTGTTTAAGTCATAAACTTGTGAAAACATTCGAAAAATATTTCTACCTAAAATTTGTTGATAATATATTTGAAAAGTATGATTCCAAATAAATTCCAAAGAAATTAAACACGAAACAAATTCAAACGTGTAAATTACTTCACAAGAACACGAAAACATAATCCTACTTGCATCCCCTTCTCGTACTCACCAGGGATCGAGGTGATAACCCTCGAAAATAATAATTAAAGAAGTTTGCCCGCGTTGTTTTAAAGTGGTCGCGCGCGTGGTCTTGCTCACGCACATCCTTACGCTCCGCCAGCGATAGTTGTGATATTATGAATGTATAATGTGTATTTGGCTCTCGGTGCGAAGGATAATTAAAGCAAAGACCGCGTTTCGACAGGAGCGCACCCCGATTCCAGGCACCGGGGCCGGGGCGAGCAGTTAAACGGTGGCGCGTTCGCATTCATACGTGCCGCGCTTCACACTCGCCCGAACTGATTCGCCATGCAAAAGCAATTGAAGTATTTGAATATCCTCCTTCGTGCTATCATCAGCCAGGCACCGTTCCGTTGACAAGGTGGCGGTTGAATGCTGGTTCCAGAGCAGTCACAAAAACTGCTTTCGGATCGTGACGGCGCCAACTTGCCAGAGCGCAGTGTGCATTAACGGAGCGCAAACACTCGTTTGCCGGAGAAAGATTGCTAAATTAAACAAAGTTTCAGCAGGGTGTTTAACGCGGATGTGGCGACATGTCGTTTACGTGCAAACGTGGAAACTTTGCACGTAATACTACTGATAAGTGCGTCTTGAACAAATAGTGTTTCTTGCTTTTTGCAGTTTGGGGTGCATTGGTTATGGTTATTAAACTGTAAGAAGGGTTTCAAATCTTGTTTAATTATCATTAAGGGTAGTTATTTTTATTAAACCTACTTATAATTTTAGTTATTGATGGTCCAGTTCAGCCCACTGATTCCGTATTAATTTTGAAGGCCCGCTGCTAATTTCTTATCGATCGTAGATGACTCCAGGACTCCGTCAATTATTAAAAATAATAATAATAATAATAAATATTTAAAATGTTCTCAAAAGTATATACTTGCACGATCCGATATTACCAATAGTTTCCCTTTTAAAAATCCGAAAATATCAATTTTTCCTCACTTCTATGTTTGTATATCCCTTTTTATTAATTTTTATTCATTAACATACCACCAATCAATAAAAACTATATGATCAAGGAAGCTAGACATGTTTTATTGATATTCGAAGGAACACAAAGTTTCGCAGGTTTATGCAAAAAGATCTAATTCGAAGGACCATGTGGAAAGATGTCAGTTTGAAGGAACATAAAGATTTGTTTCGAGGAATCATGAAGAATGATCCGGTGCGAAGTACAATAAAGATATGGTTTGAAGAATAATGGAAAAACAATCCAGTTCTGTAAAGATCAGGTTCAGAAGATCATGAAGAAAGATCCGATTCAGGTGAAAATTCTGTAAACATTAAAAATATTAGCCGTTATTAACCATAATTCGAACTCAATAATTCACCAAATTAAATCAAACTGAAAAAACAAGTCTATTTCAATTCACTTTAAAGCAAATATTTGGAAATGATATTAAAAAGATGAAAAATAGCCAGTGTCATTCAAAACATGCCAATCACAGAATTGCATTTAAATGGCTATGGCCCGATGACAGGAAACACATAGGATGAATAGAATGAAGGAAAATGAAAAGTGTTTTACAATGATTTAATGACCAATCCGTGGATGGAGGGGAAAAACGCCGAACAAAACGAATGAGACTTTTATTTTTTATCGGTTTCGAATTACTTAAGTGTTTTATTTTCGACGCCAAGAGCAAAACAGTGAGGGGCAGGCACAGTGCATCATTTTTATTATAGTTTACATATATTCTTCGGAGCCTGCTTTCAACACACACCCGCGTGCGCGTAAAAATGAATTAAAAATATGTATTTTTTATGTTTATGCTTGCTTAAAATATTCATAGTCGCGCAGTAAACACACTCATTTAAAACGCACATTAACACGGCTTAAAATGTTTGGTAACCTCGCGAAATGTGGCAGTAACAAGCGTTGGTTTTTACCAACTGTGAACTATATTGTATTTCATGTAGCTTAGAGCTTGGAAATGTATTCGTTTGCAAAGAGTTGGATGAGGGAGTGCGAGTGCAGGAAGTATGTCGATTATGTCTATTACATTTCGTTTCTCGGTGCATGTGGATTCTCTTCTGCAGAGCGTGGTATTTCGTGCGCCAGGCGAAGACGGGAAATGGAATTATGATATAAAGTCTTGCATTAGATCTGCTCGCATGTGTGGTGAGTATGCGAGTATAGGTTTGTGGGTGCGACGGCGGCATTAGGCATGCACCTCCCGCCCATGCAAAACTTCATAAATACAAGCGTAGCGTGTCCGCAATATCTGCCAGATGCCCCTGCCGCACCCTGCTCTTCGTGCCTCCTGGCCCATCCTGCTGGCGGTAATATGAAGAACTGGCATTGCTGCACATTCCCAGACCGCAGCCACGCGCACGCTGAATGTGTTGAGTTGATGAATCATGAAGAAGTGCTGCAGGTTTTGCAAAGGTCCCAAGTTTCCCACTCGCATACGTAAAAGCATTTCGTATCCAATTTTATTAACGTCAACACGAAATTATGTTGGTGTTATTTACTATATATAATAAAAGTTTATAATATTATTACTGCCTTGATCTTAGAAGGGACGTTCACGCAATGTGCTCCTTCGCTTTGAATGAAATTTTTGTTCGTGTAGTTCATGTATTGAAATAGTTTCTGTTATTCTGGGAATTTCCACACTTTTGAGCCGTTTTCCCAAAAAATACCGTCAAGATAAAGTGAACCTATTGTACTATTCAATTGTTAAATATATATTCCCAGTAACGCATCAGCTTAGTTGGTGCGCCACCGATGAACACGATTTCGAGATGTAAACATGCCAAGAACCTCACGCGAATTTCAGTTTTTCTGGGCTTAAGGACTCTACAGGTAGCTGCATCGATCTATGAATATTCCCCTTTTCAGGTTTTATTAATTAATTTAACGAAAAATTTGTAAATTGAAATGAGCTAAAATGAATTATTAATTCCTCGACCTCTAGATTGATATTTTTCGTCCTTCAGATTATAATCTGGATATTTTCTCCTCCTATTCCCAAGCAATTGTGTTGTTAGTTTAATTGAATTTCGCGTATGCGCAATTTAGGACAAACATCGCCGTCGGTTCGGCAGTCAAATGACTTACTTAGGAATCAGCCGCTGGAGAAGAAGTCGGGGGAAAAGAACGCTCCTTCTTCCAACGACCGGGAGAGATCGGGATGAGGCAGAGGCATTAGCAAAAGAAGTTGTTCATCCTTGCGCCGGCTACGATCCTCGCTATTCCCATCCATTCTGTTAGCGTTAAATGCACTGACTGTTTGATAATCAGGCATGAAATAAGCATGTTTCCGAAAGCCAGGCACGTCCCGTGGCCCAAGCCCTGGCACTCCACTATTTGTATGCGTATGCGATGGCGTGGAGATGCCGCGGCGCCGGGGATTCGCGACGCCAACATAATCCTGCACCACCGCCGCCGCCGCCTCTGCTGCCGTCGCCACCGCCACCGCCGTCGCTGCTGCCGTCAGACGCTTCGGGCCGGTTGAAATTGAAAGACGCACATCCTTGGCATGGGTGCCCCACACGCATTGCGTCCGAATTATCATAATAGGGTCCCCCGCTAGCAAAGAGCGGCCTATTCACATCTTCAGTGTCGCCAAAGTATGCCAAAAGCTCGAGCGAACTCATCCAGCAGGACAGGAAAGTGTGTCGTATGTTGTACGGATGGTCCTGCTGGCGGTGGCTGACTACGGGTGCGTATTTAATGCTTCCGATGCGTCTTAAATGCCGACTTTCGTCGTCTGCAGAGATTAAACTCTGGTTCAAGCAGGAGGAAATGGGGAATTTGGATTTATTTCGCTGCCTGACTGCCTGAGCGTCCCCTCTTCTCAGGACGGCTTCGTATTGTAATTTTTATTGGCGAAAACTGCGAGCAGGACTGCGTATGGGTTGCGTATATTTTACGACGTGCGTACGCACGCATAGATCGTGCGTTAAAAAGACAAAATGGGCGAACAAGGGCAAAGGCAAGGAGCTGAATAATACACCCGTATCCTTAGAATCCTCCCACACACGTTGTTATCCAGATATACAACCCGCAAATATGATCTATGCCTGTTCGCGTTTCTTGCATGCTCGATTTATTTATGATGGTTTATTCCAATCGTTTTGTTTGCTGATATTTTGTGCGAAAATAGCTAAAATGTTGAAAATGAAAGCTTTAGGTGTTCGTCGGATTAACTATGAATACCAGTTGTCGCTAAATCTTTAATACATCTTTAATAATAAAAGAAAATTTAATAAAGTGAGATAAAGAACTTTAATACATTATTTTCTCTTTCAAAATAATATAATATCAAATGGAAACCAGAAATGTAGAAATTGAAACATTAGTTATCACTTATTTCCCCGAGGGAGATAAAGCCACAAGGGTACAAAGTTAAGCGAACCTGAAAAGTTCTACTCGCCGGTGGACTAATTGCTTTGCTCCTCCTTGCGTCGGCCACCTGAGTACTTCGCTAATCTTGTTTGGTGACTCCTGACATGGCTTGTGTCCTCTTGTGTCCTCCTGCTGGACTGGACAGCTCACCGGAGTCTTGAGGTCAAGTTCTTTCTCCGGAAATACAGGAAGCTCGTCTGGCCCCAAGGTTGGCGTCCGTCCCCAACCGTACCGGGAAAGTTTGCCGGGATTATTTGCTCGGCTGAGGGCGAAGTCGGAGAAGGACTTCGATTCGAAACAGTTAAGCCAATACGCAAGCAGTGTCCATCCACCCACCCACAGGGGGGGTTCAATTTGAACAAGCTTGTACAAATATCGACTTGCAGCTGTGGTTTTACTAATGTTTCAATATTGTTACAATATTGTAAACCGTAAGCGGAAAATTCGATGATATAGAAGTTAAGGAGCACTTTCGTGGAATACTCCTGTGCTCCTCCTGCAGTGAGAGAAGTCATGGCGAATTCGCAACCAGCGTTAGGTCCGAGATTACGAGCGCCTTCTTCCATTGGCGCCCGCCGCCAAAGAAGTACGCACCGGATTTACGAATAGCGAACGAACGGCGGCGACGGTGGCGGCGTCTTAGGCTAAACCGAATCAAAGCCGCCCCTCGCGCCGCGTACTTGAATCGTTTTAATTTTCCTTTACATTTCTCTTTATTCCTTTTCACTCGTGGAACAAGAATTAAGTTTGGCTTTTGTAAATTAAAACAGCAGCAGCAGCGGGTTTGGCGGGGTGGCGGCGGTGGCGGGGAGACGGAGTGGGCGCCTAGTGTAAGTGGAAAAGCTGCAGTGGTTTTTAGTCTAATTAATTCTGCTTATAAATTCCGATTTCGGCTTTCCCTCCACTACCACTGCTCCACTCGTTGGACTTTCTTCTTCGCGGCGGTGGTAGCGGCGGCGGCAGCACAGCCCTCGCCGTCTCCACGCGCTGTTATTGCTCGCTCGGCCGGTGTGCGCTTGATAAATTCACTTTTCCGCGCTTAAAAACATTAAAAGCGAAAGAAGCGATTGAAGTTATGAAAGCTCAGAAATTAAATCGCACTCCGCGCCGGACTTTCTCTCTCTGCGTCTCATTTTTCTCGACCGCCTCTCTCTTCACCAGTCGGCATATCGTCATCCAAGCCGTCCCCAAGCGTCCCGTTCAGATTATAGTAAACACACAGTCGGAATAATTAGATTACGGTACGAATAACTCGCTTTTAATACGTCGTTATAAATTGGCGGCTCCAATTTAATTAATTGGAACGAACTCCCGACGATGACTTGCGTTGCCGAGTATGTCGTACTGCCACTGCGTATTTTAAACCTTTTCGCAGATGTTCTTCGCGCTTCGAGAAAGTTCTTTGCTCTTTTCAGGAGAGCCAATTGCGCGACTCGCTCGCTGCGAAGCGTATAAATCAATTCAAGGCGTGCACCTAGTACACGCGGACTTAATCAGCGACTATTGAAACAAACGCCTGCGCTTAAATAATTTGATTGTCACCGTTAAGTGTGCCGGAGGTGGACGGGAAGCACTTCATTACGCGTAATAACCGGCTGCGTAGTTATCACCTCCTTTCATTGCATTCATGTCAATCTTACACTTTTCACTTTGGCACGCGACTGACAATAAGTAGGAGTTTATTGCCTATCAAAAGTGGTTTAAATTTAATTTCGAAATTATTTGTAAAGATTTGAAGATTTATGATATAAGTCGGAACATATTTATGATAAATATCTGCACAGTTACTTTAGAAATAGCTTGGTATTAAAATTCCTAATTCAAACATAATTTTCAAAGTCAAATAAAATGTAAAAAATCATAGAGTTGAAATGAAACAACATTTGTTTGACCACGCGAATAAAATCATAGGGAGAAATGATCAATGGCCAAAAATAACGCGAATATTTAAATCGCAATAAGTAGTTTTCGCAAGAAACCTTTCGGACTTCTTTTGAGCTAGTGGCAAGTCATCCACAAATAGCTTTTCAGGCACTCGCCACAGCCGCCACCACCCCCGCCACACACATACCGCCACAGCAGTAGCAGCCCGCTAATGTATTCGCCAACAAAACAAATGATTGATTCCATAATTCATAGCTTACTCTTTCGCCATTCGTATGCAAATTGCGCGATCTTTGCGGCGCACAAATGGCTCGCTCGACTGGATTTGTTTATATAAACATCAAATTAATGACCTATTTTGGTCGGCATCACTTACATAAATCATTTGTTGTTGCCCAGTCTCATCGTGGCGTGCACTAAAAGTCGTTTAGCGGCGCCGTGTCGTCGGTATAAAAATCAATTCGAGATAATTTAACAGACCATAGCGCGTTTGATATATAGGTGTGCGAGTCGCGCGACTATTTGCTTCAAGTTTAAACTTTGTTATAAATTCGATTGACGACGACGCGAATCACCCGAAAGTAACTTGATATATGGACTAGTTTCCCCTTTTCCAGGCTCAGACCGAAGCACAAGTGTGGATGCGTTTCCCTCGAAGGAAAACTTGTTGATCGATATAAACATATAGGAATGATTGAAGTGTGTGCGTATTCTGCGTGTGTATGAACGGGAATTCACGATGAAAGAATTTCAAAGTTAGCGAAAACATGTTTTATTGGGATATTTCGAGATCGTTGATTGATACCTATCCCAAAGGTTAAGAATACTCTTATGAGAGAAATCTTATTACTAAAATGAATATGTGATAAATTTAGATGCATTGAGATTCGATCTTCTTATGTTTTATATTCATAACTGCCATAAAATTGAGGGTTATAAGTTAAGAGTGACGTAAATCAGATGCAGGTACGACAATGGTATATTGTACAACACACATAGAACGCTAGTCATTTCACACGATTTTGCAATGTCGCATGCGAGCCATACGAGTGAAAAATGAGCATTTTATACGAATTATACTCGTTGTTTTCTGTGGCTATTATGTTTGAACACATTGCCGAATTTGAAACACATTTCCGCAATCAGGACACATACTCGCACTGACTTGCCTATAACTACGTACTCTACCAGTGAAGGAATGAAAGTCCGTGAAAGTTCGTGTATTAATTGTACAACAGGAACAAAAAAATCCTGATAAATTGAATATCGTGTTATGTGCGTTATATGTTATTGATAATAATTTAGAGAAAGTGTGTAATTCTTTACCAGATTTGTACTTTTAAATTTAACAACCTTGACAATGATTAACAACCACTGGCTGATACATCAAACTTCCGGCGTCCCTGCAATAAAGGTTGAAGATCATCATCATTTCGTCTTTAAGCTTCATTTATTTCTATATCAAAGTAGAGCTACCGTTGCGTTGGTGCTACACCCTACCATCCCTACCATCAGATTTGCAAAAGCACCCTCTAACCTCTGAATATGTATACGCTGAGTGAGTGTGCCTTGCAGGATTTTTCGCAACGTTCGAGGAATGGGGAGGCACACACGCGTGTGTTCCTGTTTTCATTTCCTCCTCGACGACATGTTCCTGCCGGTTGTCACTCAACGCAATTTTTACAAGTCATGTACTTTTATAATCCGCCATAAACATATCAGTCGGCCTCGCGTTTGCATAGGCTTTGTCGTCAGCCCGTGGTGAATCTGCCGGAATTGTCTCCGGAATTGTGCGATTTGGAAACATGCGAGCATTTTTCGATTTGTTTAGAAACGCTCGCATGTTGTGGCGAATCCTCCCTCATCTCTGGAGGAGCAAGAGTCATCGCGTATCGGTAATTTTGGCCATTTAGATGTACGCTTGTGTGGGTGGTTGTGAGGACGTAGATGTGTGGATGTGTGGATGTATGCATGAGTACAGGGTACGGGGCACATCGCTGTCAGCAAATGCGAAGACAAATTGTTTGCAGACTTCCGCGAGTGCGCGCGTGGCGTCCTTCTGCAGAGGGGGTGGTTGCACACGCTGCCGTGCGAGAGCGATAAAAAGGACCTTAGGATGCGCGCACTGGGCCGGACGGACAAAGTGCTCACGGGCCTCGTATATAGACTTGGCGTAATGATTCGTAGCGTATGAATTATTCAATATTACGCTGGCTTGCGGGGCGCTCGCACCGTCTTTGCCTAGCACCCACGTGGGGCACGACAGCGACACGTCGCATTATCCTGCTTCCTGCCGTGATGGCGATGGTGATGCGACATCACGCTGCTCTTTTTGTGAAACGTTTCCAGTGTGTCTGTGTATGTGTGCCATTTTCGGCAATGTTATATCAATCAGCCATCCAAAAATATCCAATAACATGTTTTCGTAACGCTTCAAATTTCTTTCATCACACTTCTTTCTACTAGTTTCAAATGTTTATATTGATCAACAAGTTTATCTAGTTTCTGACTTTTTAGAGCGTTCTTTCTTAATTCTAACCTAACAAGTGTTTTTAGTTAGTGCGACAGCAATGTAAACGATTTCGAGATGTAAAAATGCCAAGAAAGGTTACCTCCTGGGCACAATTTAAAAGAAATTTTTGAACGAGTTACTAGTATTATCAAATATTATTGTAAATTTAATAAATAATAGATAAAAAAAAGAATATAAATAGATCGATGCGGCCATCATCAGAGTCCATAACCCCATCAAAACTGAAATTCGAGTGGGGTCGGTCGTAAAACACTCGGAGTAATCGTTCTTGGGATGTTTACACCTCGAAATAGTTTGCTAGGACACTAACTAAACAGACGCGTTTTTGGGCAAACATTCGAATTACACATTTAAATATTGAAGTAAAAAATAGGTTCACTGTACCTAGCTTCAGTAAAAAGAGGACATTTATAATGAAATTAGCAATCAATCTTATAAATAAAATTTAAAAGCAAAGACAAAAGCAGGCGCCGAATATGCCTGCTATAAACCAGTGAATTTTTCTTGCAGTTTGTTAAGATCACTTCGGTATTCAATATTATTGTCTAAAACCACAACTCATCAAAATATGAATCATATTTAACCTAGAACCTATACACACACTTGTATTCCTAGGTGGATACAACCTCACCTTAATCTAAATTATAACTTTCTATGAGTAGTTTAATTAAACTGTCCAGATCTTGCGAAGTAAATCATGGAACCTATTAGGTCCAACACCTCCACAGGATAGTCGCAGCGAGTTCCCGCAATGCCTCTTCTTTCGAGGGGCCAAGTTTCATTAAGAACTATGGTGTTTACTCACCACGGCAGCCGGCCGGCGCATGTAAGTTTCGAGGCGCACAGGAATCCTGCAGGCGCCCATGTTCCTCGCGAATTCGCGTGTTCCTATCGGCTGCCTGTGGACGCGCCTCGCTACTGTCCCGAGAGCCTTGCGGTCGCCGGAACATCCATTCCGTTTTCCATATCACAAACTCTTCTCCTTTACACTGGAGCGCAACGCCCTGCTACCGCCTTCCACCCAAACACACTCCCTCCGGAAGGAACTTATACTTTAGTTGCTTGCTTACGGTGAAAACTTGGTGTCGGCATTCATGATGTATGTTGCTATTAAATTCTAACATCTTCGGATTGTTGGGGAAATTGTAATGTATTATCCTTGTTTTAGTAGGACATTTGTATTCGACTCGAATGGAATGTGTTCCCTTCTCTCCATCCTGTCGAGGCAGGCAGGCCAGCTGAAGGAGTCGCAGCGCGGGGCAAGCGGGGGTGGCGTAATAAACTGCTAAACGTTTTCTATCATCTTTGCGCATTATTTAGCAAGTTATTTACGTAGTTTGCAGCATTTATGAATACCTCCCCAATAATATTGTAGTTTTCGATGGTTTGGGGACGAAGTTCAGGCAATTTAATAGCCCCAGCTGAAAACCTGGGTTGCCACATAATAAAATGTTTAACATAGTTGATAGTAATTGCCGCAGGGTGAGCGCATCCTTGTAAGATGTTCCGGAGATGTTTGCCGGCGAGTTCCAACTAGATTGCTGGCCGCTGGATACATCTGCGAAACAGTTGGAGAGAACGCAGCTTTGAAAGTTTATGTGGTTGACCCCTTCCTTCTTCGTTCCCGAACTCTGTCCCTAGCCTCCTAGACTAGATACTCTATGGATCCACACTCAGTGGAGCCGTCTTGAAATGTAAGTATGTGCTACATGTTACATACTCCATTCCACAACTATCGAAGACAACCATCCTGCCCTCTGGTAGTGCTGGTCCATTAAATAATGTACGTCGAAGAAGTGGTGATTTTCAAAGAGGGAGGCAAAGACAGTGGACCACACACACGTGGCAACTCTCGGGCTCCAGCTACGTGCGTTTAATTCCGTAAAATACTTCCGAGGGGTATGCGGCGCAAGAACAAATAGCCGTCTTAGTTGAAATTAAACGCCCGGAGGAATTCAGCTCCTCTAATTTCCTCTCCTCTCCTAGTTTCGGACCTTTCGCCCGTCGAGCAGGAGGAGATACGCGGACCGTTCGCACCATATAACGCATTCTTGAAGGTGCTTTCCCTTTGGCACCCGTAGTGGTCGCTTGCCTCCTATGGGTCCCCTCGAAACTACGGCGAGTTTTGGTCTAAGATGCAGATTAATGTGCATTCATCCGCGGAAGAAATGGTTGCGGCGTCCATATCTCTTAGTATAGCGTGCCTCCGGTCGTCGCGTGCCCACTGGCCATTAGATGATCACTCCCCCCACTCTCCCGTACCAAGTGGACGTAGTGGCGAGGGCTCGGTTGATACGTTGCTAATGGCCGGAAAATATCCTTCCTTCCTTTCGTTGTGCCTTACTTGATAAGACGCTCCGTTGCAAGATGTCAGCATGGCTCCGTGCGTTCCGTCTTGCAACTCTTGGAAGACATGCTGGGAACTGGCCATAAAAGTCGCTCGTTTATGCGACACCAGCGCATGATAAGTGTTTGTCGGGGACGCGCGTCCAAATGCCAATGAAACAAATTCCCAAACTCGGGGTCATCACCCATTTTGCCTCCCACTTCCCCATACCACTCCTCCTGCCTGCTATCCATTAGTATTCATCGCATTGATTTCGTTATGCCAACTGGACGCAGCAAATGCGGCATGTAAACTCGACCACCGTGTCCGTTCCGCTAAGGTCTCTCTAGGAATCCTCGCGTGCGGTGGGTAAATCTTAGTACTGCACAATTTAATTACGTCCCTATAAACTTCTCGGCTGACCAGTAGGTATTATCAGAACTATTTGCCGACTTGGCGTCTTCCAAGCCAAGGCAAGGCAAACTCCTGCTTGCATGCGCCAAACATTTAAACTTGACTTCCCAATAGTGGAGAGCGCAGCAGTGGCGGCGTCTACGGCAAGTACAACTTAGCTCAAGAAAAGGCCCTTGTGCCCCGGACGCCGCCTCCACCACGTACAACTTTGCTGACTGCTCTCCTTGCAGCTTTGACTCGCCCACCCTCACCTCCCAAACTCACCCTACAAATTAATTTATATTGATCAATCTATAATTACTTGAATAATTACATTCCGAAGATGTTCCGGGTTCGTGTGCACCCTACAATCCCCAATCGTGAAATTTGTATGCGAAGGACGAGTTTGCGGTCTTCCAGATCATGCTAACAGGACGGATGTGCATTAAGGTGTAACGAGATCGTTCCGGAAACCCCAACATAAAAAGGATTAAAGTAATCAGAAAGTTTTTCTTGTTTTTGGAAAAATGGGCGCGATGATATAGACCCATGTTCCCCAGCGTTGGTGTTATCCGCCGCAGGATGATAAAAAGCCCAGAGTGAGAGAGTTCCTAATCCATCTAGTACATTTTAAAGCGGCCGCGGCACTTTTCTTAAGCTGATTATGAGTGTAAATTGAGATAAGTCCGCGATATTTATGGCGCATACATGCCATAACCTGCTCGGCCCTCTCCTGCTAACCCCAACAAGCGGCACCAACTCGCTCTGGAAACTTTTTCCTTACCCCACTTTTTTTCTGCTGGAATGAAGCTAAATGTGGAGTGGGCTAAACTTGAGAGCGTGTGTCTACAAATTTTTTAAGTAGTCGTCGCTCAAGCCGGCCGCAATACAACGCAGCAAAAAAAAAACGATTCACGCGAACAGCGCCGCAGCCATAAAGTTAGCCCTCCTCCTCTCTGCTATCCCCGCCCCAAACCCTCAAGCCGAGCTTTAACTTTTTTGATATCATAACAACTTCGTCGTCAAATTAATACTACCACGCTAAAGTACCTTTTATGATAATTTGTATTCATTCGGCGAGATGGGGCATTCGTTGTTACATTATCACAGCGCTCTTTTTCGACGCACTTAATTTAACACAGTTTTTTGTTTAGCACAATTTATTACATTATTCTTCGAAATTTACAGGCTTACACGCATATTTTTATCTAGTGCATAGCCTTTATTTTCCCAAGGCGGTGAAATTGTGTTATCGTAGAGATATTGGAAATGTAATTAACATTCTAATCGGAGATTTGAGGAATTTAAATTAACATTTAACAGAGGATATTGGAAAAGCCAGGGGTCGTGATTAAAATCTACTTTAAGGTCAGCGGCCTGGCCCTTTTACCTCTCAAGTGGTTTCGATGAGAGTGGCTGTGAAAGAATGAGTGTGAGAATGGGTTGCAGGACCTTATTGGCGAGTCCTTGGACAGACTACCGACTCTCTGGCGAAGGGCATGGGATATTAAACGTAGGGCAACGGCGCACGGGCTCTCCTCGGTCGTGTAATAATAGAGAGATGTTTTCGTCAATATTTTAATATCAAGTCGCGGCGGAATTTTAACCGTGTTTACGTGTAGACTCGTCCTGCGTAAAGGGACCATGATGCTTCATACCTTTAGGTTTAGTGTGTAGTGAAAATGAAAATTCCTTGCTTTAATTATATGACATTTTAGGAGAAAATATTTTCAACAAAGTGAAAACAGTAAAAAATTCCATCTTTTATTTAGTTTTAATATACTTTTAAGTTTTTTTTCTGTGGGATTTGAAAGTAGTTAAAAAAATTATAATAAAACAGGATAATTTTGATTTTCCTCCATTTTTCTTTTTTTTTTTGTTAATTATTGAATATTTATACTTACTATTTGATCAAATATGTTTCTTTCTGATTATCTGAATATCGCAAAATTGTGCAATTAAGTCTATTAAGTCTAAACAACTTATATTTATTGAACATTTTCAAATAAAGCTGGAATAATCTCTATAAATCGACATTTATAAACATCATTTCTTCGATTTTATTTTTTAAGCAATAAATTTGAATAACCTACGAGTCAAATACTTCCTGACAACTTCTGAAAGTCAAAACCAGGATTTCTACAGACATTCATGTATTTGAAAGAGTTTGCACCAGTCAAGGCACTTCCCACCTGCAACTATGAATGATTATTGTGGCAAAAATATATTCCAGGTCTAGAAGTGTTTTCTGAGTATCTGAATATCATACAAATTTTGTGAGAAGAGTCAAGAGTGCCTAAACAAGTTCAATTTATTGAAAATGTTCAAATAAATTTGGCATAATCTCTGTAAATCTACAATTAGAGATATAAATTCTTCATTTTTTCTATTTTTAGGCAATCAATTTTAATATAATGTGAACTTAAGAACTTCCGCGTCATTTGCGAGATTTTTCAAAACTCAATGCTAGTTTTTCTGCAATCAATCTTGGTTTTTAACAAATTTACTCCAATCTAGGCTCGTCGCACCGACAGCTCTGAAAACCATGAGGCAGTTTATTCTTGATCTAGAAAGTGTTTTCTGAGTATCTAAATAACCCAAATATTGTTGAAAATATTTAATTAAAGTCTGGATAATTTGTGTATATTAAATATAGATATAATTTCTCCCATTTTACTATTTTTAGCGTAAATAGCCGGGAGCATAATACTCACAGTCCTTCCTTAAAATTTCTAAATCTTAAAACCAGTATTTTTACTTCAATTGTGTATTTTAAGAAGTTTGTACCGATTTAGGCTCGAACCACAGAGAACTATGAATTTCAATCAGATTCTAGTTGCCATTAGAGGTGAGGCAATAATTTATTCTAGGCCTAGAAAGTATTTTCTGAGTATCTGAATATCTAAAAAAATGTGTAGGAAAAGTCAATTGCGCCTGAATTAGACCAATTTGAAAATGTTCAAATAAAGTAGCGATAATCAATCTGTGTTAGAGAATTAGAGAAACCATTTCTTCTTCTTTTCTATTTAGACGAAATAAATATGAAGATCTGGCGAGATTTATACGCACAATCATTCGAGAACTTCCAGATCTCAAAACCAAGGTCAACAGTCAATGTTTAAAACGAATTTTCCTGCATATCTAAATTTACCTATTTTATTAATATATGAAAAATACATGTACTTAATAAATTATCTAATATATTCCCTCTTTTGTTCTAGGTAAGTCTCTACAATCCAAGCAACACTGAACTTCTCCATTAAAGGTTCGTCTCCAATAAAAATATAATGAATTTTTGAGGGTGCAGACTATAATTCATCAATATTGCCTTGTCGGTACATATTTTAAAATGTAATGGTTTAACTTCTGAGGGTTCATTACACATTGTCTCTCATATCCGTATATATCCGAGGGGTGATTCGCGCATTTCATTCCGCGATGATATAGAACCCGAGACCCTCGACGCGCCGGCGTTTATGGGCGCACCATCCCTCCCTCTCTGCCTCACCCCTACTCCCTGCCTCCCAGCTACACGATCATTTATGAAACTATTTAATTGCGGCATGCTCGACGAGGCTTTTTTAAGAAGTCCATCCGGCGCGCATCATTTAATTACCGGCTAACGACGCAAACGGCACACGCAGGAGTTGCACCATTGTCATAACCGCATTTATACGACCAATAAACTCATTTTCGCGCGCTTTTATTTCAAAGCATCGCCTCCTGCTACTCGCAGGAGACATACTTCAATTTGCTTGATTTATTCCTAATACTGGCCGAGCGGTAGGAGGGAGGTAGATGGGGGTTTTAATTGTCAGCGCGCGGTGTGATGGTGATGATGTGTTGATCACTTTGGAACTTCTCCCCGCGCGGCTATTGTGCGCCATTATTGCCATTCGCAATAATTGCCAGCCGGAATGCGTGGATTTTAATGCTCGGGGACGCGGCGAGATGGCCGAATTGCGAGCGGATGTTATATCTTTGACGATTGGGATGTAAAAAAGCCATGTGTGAATGTTCCGACCGTTGATGGCCCGCCACGCACGTGATGAAAAACTTGGCAATTGGTTGATACTCGTAATTATATAGATATGTGGTTGTAGCTTCCTTTCCTGAGTGCTCGGGTGGGGTCTTCTTCTTGGATTACATCGAAATTAACTGGTGTGGTTGGATCGTTATCATGATTTTAATGTGCTGGCTGCTATATTGATTCCAGTGAGCGTAAAATTTTATTGGGACATACACTGGTCGAGTCCATTGTAAATTTTGAGTACTGTTGAGAGTCATAATCAGGGTAATTGATCGTTTGTAGATATCATAGTATACATTAGTTTTTAAAGATATAGCCGACTCGACTGGTTTCTTAGGAATTTTATAACTTTCCTGAAATTGTTTAAAATAAAGTAAGCGAAGATCATTTCGTATAGTTTATAAACATTCACATGGAACAATTAATGTCACTTCTTTCGAGGTAAAATTTTGACAAATGTCTACGATCAATCTAGGATCAGATATATTTTTCTAAACATAAAGATTTTCCCAAATAAATTTGGTTATCTATCAAAAATTGACAAAAAAAACTAGCAACATTAATTTTATCTTTTTACTTGCAATTCCCAAAAAATTATCGATTATACCCGATAACATAAATTTTAACAAATTCAAAAATCAACAAAAATCCTCTAATAAATGCAGTTATTCACAATATAAAACTAAAGTTTACAAAAATGAAACATCTACCAAAGAAAGAGAAAGTTTCGAAAGATTATACGTGTTTTTCATTCCGTCGATCGTTTGTCCGCGAATAAAAACGCAGCAAAAAATGCCACACTCCCCGCGAGCTGTTTGCATGGCTTGCGGTGGTTAACAAGATTGCTCTGCCATTAAGATAGCAATCAGTTTTATTTCCTCCTATAAACCAGATCTGTCTCTCTATATCTAACTTTGCGTGAGATGTAAAATTGCGAACACCGTCTAATAGACCCAGGGCGACATTCTTTAATCAAAGTGCCGCACACCGCCGATGACAACGAATATATTAGGAACCGTAGCAAAGTTATTGTAGCGAAAAGCCTCTAGCATGCCGCCACCCCCATTCCTGCAACAAAGTTGTTATCATATAAACATGACATGAATATGGTGGCACATTCGCTGATGATCCCCGTTTTGAGGAATGGCGTGGACCAATTTTGTGATTACTTGCGTGGAGCGGATCTCAAAAAGTGTTTCGCTCCTTTCGCGGAGCGTCAATAAAGTGGAATAAACGCGCGAGGGGTTGGGTAGTCGAGGGTGTGTATGCTGTCGAATGAATTACGATATTGCGCCCAGCACAGCACAACGGCGGCAAGGTTAGTGTTTTGTATGATTGTTATATTTTCGAGACATTTGAGCTGTAAAAAGAGATTTGAATAAAAAACAACTCAATCTCGGAGCGGCAAAACTTTCGCACACAGCGTGAAACAGGAAAAAAAAAGAAACGGCGGCAGCACAATATCACCTCAACATTGTTTCGCATCCACTTCTTCCGTTTCATCATTGCAGTCCCGGCGATAACGGCACGTCCTGTCGCCAGAGAGGAAAAAATCACACGCGACTGCCAATTGAATTAGCAACAAATCTCCTCAGATATGCCCCCGGTTTCTGTGGGAGAGAGGCGCAAAATATTTCATCTTAAAATGGGTTTATTTGCGTTGGGCTATTTAGTTTATCTGAGCAATATATTCGAGTGGTTTGGCAGCGCATAAATGAGCATAAAGGCGTCCATATGACATTCGGCTAGGCCGTCGCACATCCTGATGGCTATCTATTCGACGGAAGGATGCGAATTTGTTCCACTACCCATCGAGCATGATGTCGCCTAGAAATGTAGGCGTTTAGCCTACATCTACGACGATTTGTCCATTTCGGTGACGCTTGTGTGTCGTCTATTTAATTAAAAAGCGCATGCGTTGCTTTTTTGGGATATTCGTGTGGCGGTCCCTTGTAAAGGTTGCTCCATCGACGCGTAATTAATTTAATTCGACCAAGTCACACACCTGTTAAACCTCAATAATTGAATTCTCGCCGTCGGGCGAGAACCCTTGTTAATTGTGTGGAATAAAGCGGAGGAATCATTATACTGTACATCCTGTGCGTCCCAGGCGCACGGATTCGGGTGGGATTGGTGGTGCGATGTGGGCAGGAAAGGATGGATGCTGACCACAAGTCTGTCCAAAGTGTGGGACAACGTGCGCAAGGATCGGCGGGAGACTACATTCAATCTCGCACCTTCCTTTCAATTTGCGTAATTTCGTTTTATAGCAAGCAGACTCCATGGATCTGACAAGACTGGTATCCATTTATAGGTTTACGATGACCCCATGCAAAGGATGAAGATTCATATGTTCCATTATCGATATATTTGAAGACTAATTGCTGTTATAGTAATTAAGGAAAGTTTGTATTAAATTTTATGTAATGCTATTTTACAAAAAAAAGTTGATTAATTTCTAGATTTAAAAGTATCCAAAAGTCTCCAATTTGGTGAACGGAATTTACATGGCGGTATTTAGACGTATCAGAAACTTTTTAAAATGTTCGATAGATAGTTATCTCGCGACGTAATAGTGAAATGAAGTTGGGATTGACGGCATTGTATTAAGCATCTCTTCTTCTCTCAGGAGTGTAAATACAAGAATGTAACTGAACTGGATTTTACAAGTCTTCGAAATTCTCAAATTTATAGGAGAGAATTTACATGACAGAATCAGAAATTTAACAAAAAATTCTGTAGCGAGATATCTGGTGATTCAATTGCGATATCAATTTGGGATTAACGACATTGTATTGAGCAACTCTTCTTCTATCTGGAATAGCATATTAATTAATATAATTAGGTAACGCGATATATAATTATTCGTAAATCGCAAATTTGTAGGACAGAATTTATGTGGGCGAATATAGGCTACTTTTCTGAATTTTTGATAGCTTCTATTAGGTGTGTTAATATAATAATGTAACGGCAAGTATTCGAATATATAGAATTTACATGGTATATCTCTCAATTTGAAGAAACACACACATAAAAAAAGAAAAGTTATAAATCGTATTGTTAGATTGACCAGTTTACTCCCTCAGTCAAGCGCGCGAATGTTTTACTCTAACCGTTACATAGATGGCGTTGTTCCTATTAATATTGTCAAACTTAATAACATATCTCATATTCTCTAAACTACCAAATAATCAAAGTATATTTAGAAATCCCCATTTTACAGTACTTTAATGTAGACAAATGCAGTAAATGAAAAATAAGCGAACAGCAAGTAAAATAAAGTCCAACAAAAACATCGGCAAATAATGTTTGCACGATGGCGTATCTCGCAACATCAAATGTACGAACATAATGTGCTTTTCATTTTGATTTCATTGTGCTGAAGCACACGCGGCCATCATGTGCGCACACGATCGGTGATAATAAACGTGAGTGGGGTGGCGCTGGCGCTGGGCATTTGGCGTTACCTTTATTTGCCGCCCCCCGGCCGCCACCACGTACGCGGCACGTCGTTCGACCGGATTAAAAATAGTCAACCGAATGAATGCGCAAACAAAATATCAAACGATTGGCAATAATTCTATTTATCCTGTCCACACACCTCGTGAATTGCTCGCCTGCCTTATGAATGGAAATCATAAAATCATAAACGCAATAACGAGTGTCCCATGAAACATAATAATATCACATAATATCTCATATCAAAATAAGAAAAGAGAAAGTTCTATTTTTAGTATTTAAGTTTAATCTTTAAATTTTTAATGATAAGTGAATTATTGAAGTTTATTTCTGGAGTGAAATAATTTAGAAATGTTAATTTTTAATATGACTCGTATATTTGAAGCTGTAAAAATAACGATGCTGAGAGGAGGAACGATTCATCCACGCAATGAATCGGATATGCTGGATGCTGTAATGTTGTATGGAGGGAATATATACATTGCTTTGAATGTGGATGTGCGGACGTGTGGGTGTACGCAATAAACAGAATTTTAATCACGACATAGACCATTAGCACATTATTAAATATACCTATGCGCGACGCTATTACATCAAGCGCTCAAATGGGCGTACGTGCGTGTTTATATGCGTGCGTGCGCGCACGGGCGGGCAATATAAACATTCCGAATAAATTTTAATGCCGCCACCGCCGCCGCCGTTCCTGCCGCTGCTGGTGTTGGTCGCGCGCCAGAGCTAAACGACGTGTCGTCGGACGCGCGACGACGGACGGGGACCATTTAAAAATATTTTAATTTAACAAACGCGTGAACGAGCTCGCGCCGCCACCACCGCCGTCACAACCGACGCCTGTGCCGCCCCCCACCGTCGTGCAACGCCAACGCGCTTTTATATCTTTATGATGCGCGCCCGCCGCCACCGCCGATTTATCGAGCACACAACAAATTGCCGCGGTATTCCAGTTACAATAAACTGTCGCAGTCAGCGCATACGTTTGTTCAACGCTTTTGGGATATTTGCTTCGTTTACGGTTATTTGTACGTTTATTTTGGAGAAAAAATACTGAAAAAGCTGATTTTCAAACATTTTTTTGTGTTATTCTATTATTACAGATGATTATAGATGCTGATAGAAGGTGTTAACGGTTACTCGCTTAAACTAATGGCTTAGAAATGAATAACTGCTTTAAATAAAAGGGAAAATGATTATGCCCTCGACCGGTAGACGTAGCACGTTGTGCTTCCAGTTACGTCATGAAGTCACAATCCTGTACAGGGAGGGGAGCATTATGTTAAATCCAAAATATCTTGCTATCTGAATGTTAACATACCAACCTTACCAAATTTTGAGGTTATTTGAAATATCGAAAATGGTCAAAACTAATCACGTCCCAAGCTTTGTAGGCAAAATCAAGTTAAAAACAAATTTCCTCAATAGTCAGCTAGTGTACGTGCAAGCCCCACAACCAATATGAACGCACTATGAAAGTAAACGCATCAAAAAGATATCACGTGTGACCGTTGCGCGTATGAATGAACGCATGTTGGACGTAATTAAAATTAGAACGACGTGTAATACGTTTAGGTTACGCAATGCGAGGCAATGCGCGGCAGCAACGTATTATTTACACATGCTGTTTGAACTATTAATTATGAAGCTAAACCTATTTGAAAACGATCTAATAACGGATGTTGTTGTATTAAACACGGGCATGCTGCAGCGCCACCGGCCAGCCCCGGCTGCCTATCAATCCGGCAGGCAGGCAGGCAGAGCGCTGTGTTTTTGCAGGCGCAACTATTCTGTAGGCGGGCGATGGTGGCGGGAACGGTGGCGGCGGTGACGCGACGCACTAACTAATCAGCACGTTTTATTCCAATTTCGCTGGAAACGCACACGCGGCAGGCACGCACGGCCGGTGCGCGTCCACCATGTCATTACCCATTAAAATCATTGCCGTTCGCTCGACGCGTAGTATTTCAAGCCGACGCGCTTTTAATGTGTCGCCATGCGTCGTTGCTGATATGGTGGCGGCGGTGCCGGTGGCGGCATAACGTCGACGAGGTGTCAATGTGAAAAACCACGAAGGCATGTAACGTTTAGCATATTTAATTGTAATGGTCGGTTCTCTAGCCAGACAATATTATTGTCGGCAGTTGAATGGTTGTTAAATGTTTAGATTACTTTAGTTGAGTTGGCTTTGGCGACCGTGACAGGTCTATCTAACTAACTTGAATCAATGTAGAATGTAGTTTTCAATCTTTAAAATGGATCAGGGTGAGTTGAGAAGAATGATATTAGAGCGAAACGAAAATCTGTTAGTTTTGGCGACCGTGACAGGTCTATCGATATTCATTCATCATTACTTTTCTAGCTTCTAGCTTTGATACAATGCAGGGTGTACTTTTCAATTCATAAGTTGGGTCAGGGTGAGATGCCCTAGGCCCTAGGCAAGCCAAGAGATTGCTCAATGTCTCATACGCCAGAGCCTAAGCAAATATAAAGCTGAAAAAGAGAGATATAAGGCCACTTGTTAGCCTACTGACACAAGTCCCACAGATTACATAAATCAGAGATAGAAATGACCGAGCAGTTACTCTGCACCTGTGTATCCCTAGCAACTGAAAGACTATCCCTGCTAGGAAGCGAGTAGTAAGGAATCGCTGAATTCAAGGAGAAGTCACACAAGAGATTATGGCCTATTGTAAGGTAATCTCCATTATTGGCCCATAGAATTGATCCTTGCTCAATAGACCAAATGTTG
>JAODAC010000008.1:1600658-1640785 GCA_027575185.1 Mimaenictus wilsoni | reverse complement strand
AGAGATTATGGCCTATTGTAAGGTAATCTCCATTATTGGCCCATAGAATTGATCCTTGCTCAATAGACCAAATGTTGATCGCACGACAAATGACTTTGCCCGCCCAGGATTAATAAAAAAAGATGAAATATGTTCGTTTTGGCGACAATGACAGATCTATTCTTATCCATCATACAAAATCACCTCAAAGTTAACATTTCTTCAACCAAGAAAAAATGCACAGGTAATTGTTTTAAGTAGGTCTAATGTTTGTAGTGAACAGGGGGAAGTATTCTACGATTACTTTTGTAGTTCCAAGGTTTTTTCTGGCAAAACTTTTCACTCAAATTCCAAAGTAAGCAAATCAAAACCGAAATGATTTATTATCGTTCGACTAGCAAAGGCATCCTCCTCCACCTACGCACTCACGCATTAAATTGGATTTGCAGCTAATACTTTGGCGGCGTGACGATGCAGGGCAGCTCAGGGCAGGTTCCCTGATTACCCTGCAAAAAAGCACTTAGAGGTGCGGTCACCAAAGTGTATAAATCTAACAAGAGAAGTGAATTAAACTCGATGCGCACAACACACTCGAGCTCAGCGCACTTTCAGCGGTTAGATACTTTTTTCCTCGCTTCCACCGACTTTTTTACTTTCCAATCTTCGGTTTGTTGCCTGGCTGTGCCAATGCCATGAGTTAGTTGCAACTCATTGGAATTCCCGTCTGCTGCTCCTGCTGTATCATTTCTGCTTCTTATGTTTGCAAGGTGGAAGCCTTCAGGTGATGTCGCGCATCACAAAGTGGGATTATACCATCAAAATGCCAAAACAAACATGTTTTATATAGGACGCGGGACGGAATCAACGGAGATAAAATTAAATAAGTGTTTAATTCCAATCGGCGGAATTCTATAGAACACCGCTAACGCAGGCCGGGGCTGAGTGAATCAGCGCGCAAATCTAAAATGCAAATTCAGATTAGTCCCCGGATTGAAAAGGCGCGCCGGCGCTGGTTTCGCTGCTAGTGGCAGGAAACGCAAAGCAAGCAGGAGTCGCAGGAAGCGACTGTGTAAGCACCTATGTTACAAGCGGCATAAGTTTAAAGCCCTTGGCCAAACATTGGACACACCTAAATCTATAAGCGGTCCGTAAGTGGCAGCAGGATTATCGAACTCTGGATGCCCGAGAGCAGACTCAGATCAAATATGTAAGGCTGGTGTTTGGGCATTTTGAAGAGTTTCGGAAGAGTTGGGATGATGTTTGGGGGCTGTGAACTATTACTGAGTGTATTTTTAAATAATAGATTGAATTCGGTTGGGATGAGAACTGTGACTGGACTGAATTTTGGCAACCGTGGCAGGTCTATCATAGCTTATTCCTCAAAATCAGATCATAATTATTAGGTTGGGTTTCTTTGAGCTGGGAAGGGACATATTAGAGTAGGATGAGAATGGCTTGGTATTGCCGACCGTGATATGTCTATCTATTCCCTCCCATCCCACAAAATCAGATCAAAGCTATCGGAAATGTTAAGAAAGAATTCTGATGATGACCAAATGACGTACGAAGTGGGACCGTCGTAGAGCGACGGAATAGAAGGGTTGGCTGGAACATGTGACAGCAGGAGAGAGAGGTCGGTCATTTGACGCAGCTCTGGTACCAGATGCCCTGAGTGCGTCGCTGATTGCTCGCTGCGGCTATAGGTGATGAATTCCCGTGCCTGGCGGGCCCTTTTTGTCAAGACCGTTCCCCACCAACCGCGCCACGCCGCCGTCCCCTGGTGTACACCGCCCCTTGCCACGCGATGAGCCGGCGATGACGCGGTGGAAATTGGATGTCACTTGCCGAGGTGTCACCACAGTGTTTTTCCAGCCGCCGGCCACGGATGGCTATGACGACAAATCAACCAGAAACAAATGAGAAATAACGCGCGCGACGCCACAGCAGCGATGCGGCGAGCTCGACGACGGCGGTGGCGGTGGCGGCAACGACGGCGCGCTACTTCGCATTGACGTCGGGACGGATGAAAGGTGGGCAGGCGGGCGGTGGGCGGCCGCCGTAGCGGGGCAAGCTGGGGGCCGTTTGCAGGCAGCTGTTGGCAGAGCGTCGGCCTGGGCGCCGCACCGCATATCACGGCAGGAGGAGTTCGGCACGGAAATTAATTCGCACGGCACAGAGACGGCGGCGGCGGCGCGACGGTTACGGTGCCGTCGCGACGTGTCCACGCCTCATCACCGCGCGCTCACACCAACACATCCACATACACACACATACACACATATTCATTATACAACACTGAATATATTTCCTGAATAATAAACTATCATTTTTCTTAATTCTAATTGTAAGTTGTCTTCAGTCATCTGATAAAATTAAAATTACGGATTGTGTGCAGAATAAAATACATTAAGGAACAGAACAAAAAGAATATTTTTATGATATTTTTATCTGACTTATTTTATTAATTTCAACATAAACATAAATTACAGAAAAAAATAGGAGAAAACATGGAATTCGCGTTGATAATTTTCATTTGTTTTATAAAATTCAATTTATCTTCTTCATATAGTTAAAAAGTTATATAAATAAAGAATACCGCATGAGTGAGCATGAAAAACATAAACTTTTCTTAGGGGACCATCGAAAAACTCCTACCAGTAACATCTAAAAATCTCATCTTTATGCAGATTGTAGGTGTATTTACATACATTACAGATACAATATTCATTTTTATCGCAGCAGTTATTGAATTTTATGTCCCAAATGAAAGCAAAGGAAAAAGATGAGCCATCGTCGAACACTAATCGTAATATTTTCCATGTCGAGTTCAGCGCGCCATAAAAGTCGCTCCTGCACGTCTTCCAGCTCCCGTCTCGTTGTGGAAATAATATGGAAAATGCAAATGCAGTCCCGCCGAAGCGCCTCCGACGCTTCCACCTCCCAAAACCCCAGGTACTTTTTTCACGCGCTTTTATTGCCCGCCGAGGAACGATTACAGCGCCAGCGGCCGCAAGTAGGTTAAAGTAATTATGCGTCTTATTTAAACGATCGCCAATTTATTATAAAGCGTGTTTTATGCTAATGACGTGGATCGACTGAGAGCAGATAATAATTCACAGCGCGGCAAATGCTTCATAGCCATAGGTTTGAAAACCCACTTTAGGGTAGTTCTTTTTTGTATCCCGACCCCAGGGTTTAACCTATGTTATTCGGATTACTCGGAAGGTTAATACGGTGTGGCACCTTTATCATTCCGTTTTCGGATCAAAAACAATGGGATGTGGTCGTCATGAAGCCGTTTGCAAAAAAAAGGAGAATGCGAAAGAAAGAGTCTAAGAAAGCGCATTTAAAGAGCTTCCCCGTGCTCGTTGTACCGCACCGAAGCGACGCACAGCGTGTGCCAGCACCGGCGGCGCGGCGGTGGCACTTCGCCGCCGTACCGCGCGAACCGCAAATGTAAGAATGCGCATTTGCATGATAATGTGCCGGCGAAGTGGCTGCCGTCGTTTCGCGAAGCGCACGAACAATATGCTCAGGATTATCAAACAATAACAAAAAGTGCAATATTTTGCCAGGCCCCGTGCCCCGTCTCACTGCTGCGCTGCTAAATGAAATTTTTTCACGCAAATGCAAATCGCGATGCGCGAATAAAAGGAAGCGAGCGCCGTTTTTCATCGCGAACTTGAACGTAACAAGTTTGAGACTACTTTCGCAAAATTCGGTTGTAATACTGAGCAAATACATGCATGCGATATTCTATTCAGGTTCTTCAGATTTGAAGATTCAGAGGGATAGATTTCTTAGGAACGTCTGTTGAAAAAAAGTACGTACTCTATTTTTACATCTTCCGTTAAGACAAATCACTTCATATACTTTAATAACATCAGTTTAATGAGTATTAATTCATATTAAGTTATTTAAGACTGGATTATACTAGATCTGATCCATTTTAAGTAGATGAAAATATCGAAAAAAAAATTCCGACCAAAATTTCATTGGCACCATCTTCTTAAACTTCTTAAACTTAAGTCATTTAGACCATCGTATCAGGTTCCCTTTATTCCTGTTACTTTCTGTTCCCTGGATTATTTCGTGAAGTGTCCCCCACGGACTGTGGAGAAGAGAGGTTTTCTAGGCTTATGTCCCAAGCGTTATTAGTTATGAGACCCAGTCAGAGAGACGAAATGGTTAGTTGGAGGCTTATCATTCCTTAGATCCTTGGTTCAAACCTGGGGTTCAAATGTTGATTCCAGGCTCGCATAACAAAAAAAGTGGTATCAAAATGAATCAATAGGCCATACTTGTAGATTCTTTAGAAGCAGCCATTACACCGAAGATTCAAATTAGATTTAGATCAGATCAAATTCAGATTCAGATCGTATTCTGAATAATTTACCATCGTATCTTACCAAGTTTGACACAAACGTTGGATCTACTTATTAAGTTATTACTAAATACCTTTTTAAATAACACAATGCCAATGACTTGAACTAGAAAGGGAAAAAGGTACCAGTATGTTTATGCGATGTCCACAGGACGATTTATGACAAATTGAAACAATTAAAACCATAAAATTGTCCTTCCGACCTTCTGTCGTCTGCTAAAGACTTAAATTTCTTTGCCAGAACATGCTTTTATTTCTCTCAAGGACCTTCAGATCCGATGATCCTGAGGAATAGATTTTTTTGGAACATCTGTTGAAATATTTTACTTCACTTCAGATGCTTTATCTTGTTTTAGGCTAAATTACTTCATATACTCTAATAAGTTGATTTATGAGGTAATAATTTCACTTAAGTTATTTTAGACGAGATTATATTAGTTCTAATCCATTTACAGAAGGTTAGGTCTTGTTAAATTAAATTAAAACTTCAATAGTCATATTGAGGGTAATGGACAACTTTATTCAAATGCATCCTATTATTTCGCATAGACGATACAGATTTGAATATTCTCCTCAAATCTAGCGACAATCAAGCGGAATTTGCATTAGAAACTGGCGGTTTCCAGCTCCCCAGGCTTCGACAAGATTCCCCTGAACTTCGCTAGAACGGCGACGTATAAGCACAACTAATAACGAAGGAAAAGCCGCGTTCGTGTCGGTGAATAAACGGAAGAAAAGGTTAAATAAAGTTTGCTCGTTTGTAAACCGCGCGTTTTAACAATGTAACTCCCGACCAGAAACACGAGGCGAATGCATGGAGTTAAGCGTAATCCAGATTTGTAGCTGCATCACGTTTGCGCGCACTCCCTCTTCAGAGCGGGACACCCACAGAGTCGAACCGACATGCATAATTATGCGCGTAACTGCGGCATTTACCGGGAAGTTTGCCCCGTTTTTGTCTTCGCACACTTTTTCCACTTTTCCAAACAAAGGCCAAGTGTGTCCGGTCGCCACAAAAACACGCTAAAATCATTAGAGTCCATGTAGACATTCAGTCGGTCTGTGTGTGCAAACGCGTAGAGGGATGCTGCTCATTGACAATGAGAGCAATGTCATTCACCATCTACTGTCGGGTATTATTATACGAGGTGCTTCATAAGAAACGACTTCCTTCCATTTCACTCGCGCTGGCTGGCGAAAAAAGCGGGAAAAAGCGCGCACGACACAACACAAAGGCATCCATCACACGCGACGCGCGTCGCTGGAAAAACAGGTGATGTCAGGACGCATTTTCCCTCCATTAAGTACAAAGGACACGTAACAGCCTTCATTCGCCGCCGTCCTCGCGATGTCCTACGTACGCATACTTGCACACTGGACGTGCATGTACACTTCGTAGGTACATGTGTATATGTGTATACCTAGAGCGGCTCTTAATTCGCAAGAGCTGCCGCCGCCGACGGTTTGCCTCGTCCTCGGAAAAACGAGCGGGCGGCCGTTGCGGAGGAGGCAAAGCTTTTAACCAGAATCAATACAACAAAATGTCCTCATGTGCTCGTCGTGGTGCTATCTTCGCACATATATCTTAGTCCTAAAGGACACCACTAGTTACCCGCATGCCTGGCGGCAGGCCCCGTGTGTGTCCGTTGGCTTTCCGCTCGCCACCGAGAACATTTATCGCGCGGCGGCGGCGATGGAGGTGGCAGGAGAGTGGTGGAGAGTGGTGGAGAGTGCGCCCTTCGGCCCACGAAAGAAATGCGAGTAAACATCATGTGAAAAGCGTGTGCACACACAGAGAGAGTGCATGGTTGCATGCGCGATGCAGGCACGCCGAGCGGAAAACGGGGCATTTGCCAAATGTTGTTTTTCGATTGCCATTGCGGGGCGTCTCGTTGGTTTTCTCGGTTTGTCCGGTGTACGCGGGAGTGCCTATGTGTACATGCAATGTCCACCGGACGATTTATGAGAAATTGAAACAATTAAAACCATAAAATTGCACTTCCGATCTCTTGTCGTCTGTGAAAGATTTAAATTTCTTTGCCACAACACGTTTTTGTGTCTTCCACTTGGAAATGGCGACAAATATTCTTACCAAAACTCTATTTGCACCATCTTCTTAAACTTTAAACCATCCGGACCATCGAATTAGGATAGTTTGAAGACGGCGTTTCCTTTAAAAGTTACTCTTTATTTCCTGGATTATTTTATGAATAATATCCCCACAGGCTGTAAAGAAACGAAGTTATGACCCTAAAAAGCCAGAACGACCAAGTTACTTAAAGAATTACAATTCTATGAGTCCTTGGTTCAAACTCTGGGTTCAAGTGTTGATACCCAGCATCTAGTATTCAGACAAATTTACTACCGTATCATGATTGATCTAAACTGTGCATAAACGATGTTAGTTTAGACTAGACAAAGCCACCAAGCATTATTAATTATTAATTGAAAGGTGTCAAGGAGTCAAACCCGAGGGTACATGAGGATTGGGTGTATGATTTGGAACAATCAACTTCCTCTAAGATCTACGACCTATCTCCGTATCTTATCAAGATTGAAATAGACGAATCAACTTATTCAGGTTTTACAAGTGGCACTATCCTTTTAAAGACGACAATGTCAACGCCCTGGACCAGAAAGGACACTTTTAATATCCTTATTATCTTAGGCATTGTTTATCATGTTAATTGACATGACAATCTGGTTACATATGTTTCCCAATGACCGCTCCTAACCTCTCTAAGCTCGGAGGGTATTTGCTCTACGAATGGTGCGTGCGGGTCTCGGGTTATGCCCATCATACATTCGCAGACCCACTCACAATCACAGGATGGGGACGCATGGGGTTCACTGTGCGCGCGCCTTCATTTTCTTCCTTCATTATTCGCCGCTTTGCCGATTCCTTTATTTTTACCCGTGCCACCTCCACCATCATCTACCCCCACAGTGTTTGAACAACGGGCGCATGGGTGTGTGCCGCGTCAGTAGGAAATTAACAAACGACGCCCATGCATGCTTAATTCGTGTTTGATTAGCTAAACCACAAATTGAAAGGGTTAATATCACTTTCACTTAATTCACTCGCCTTCGCCGCCACGCCGCGCCGTGCCCTGCCGCTACGTTGCAATGCAGTATCGGTGGATTTTAAACAATGTTCACTTGTCAATATTATGATTCGTGAGTGCTACTACTACTACTATTCGCCCATCCACCTCAACCCACCCGACAGCACAGTTGGCGGTGATGATGGGGTTTTCGGGGTGGGCTGCCGATGGTGTGCTGCATTCGATGGAGATGTGCGCAATTATGAATATATTACCGCCGCTGTGCGTCCGATGGATTCGCGAATATCTGGCGTGTGAAAGAGAGGGAGATGCATTGTCGACATGTGAGCGCGCTCGCGTGTAGGACGGTGCGAATGTTTGCCTGATATGCGGATTGCTGTCTGCCGCGCGCATCACAACAGAAATGTTCTTCTGCTTGTTTACTTTACTGTAGCAAATACACATCAAAACGAAATTGAATCATCGAGCGCTTTTAATTGTCATGTGCGAGCGCGCGCACCTCAATGAAAGCATCATTCAATTTCGCGCCGCATGTTTATCTTTTACGCGGCAATTGCAAACCTACTTGCCACAGCCGCCAACAATTCTAATGTGCGTTTATTTACATTTGCAAACTAGCGCCGAGGGTGTGCTGCGCGAGGGATGTCAACTCGACTTGTAAAAAATGATTTTCGTTTTAATGTCTAGCATCAACAAGAAACAATCCACACTTAAAATATAAAATGTTTTTTGAAATTCCGTTTGATAAATTTTACTTCGTATAGTTCTTTTGACGAGTTCAATAATAATCCTTCATACTACTGCTAAACTGTATTATTTTTTAACTGTATTAACGTTTAAACAACTTTATATTAGTATAATTAAATACTTTTTTGTTTGAAATTCTGTTTAGTTGCTTTAGTTGTACCTGAAAATATAAAACTTCTAGTTTTTCAGAGAAGAATGAAACTAAAAAAACCGTAGTGTCAGCAAAAAAAAGAAGTTCACTCGTCCGTCGATGGAAAATCGGGACTTCTCTTGAGCTTGAGAGCTTGAGAGCCTATTCAATAAAACGACGACCATTTCGAATTTGTTTATCCAAGGTTTGTCGTGGTGGCCACAACTACCTCGTCCTGATAGAATTATTGTCTTTGTGACTCTCTGGCTGGATAGGACCGCGTCTAGCTGGAGGATTGAGGGTGTAATTTCGCATTCGCAATGCTGTTCCCGCCAAACCGCTCCGGCGAAAGTACCGCAGTGGGCGGCTGAGGTAGCTAGCCAGCCAGCGCGACACGACCGCGAAGCCGTCGACCTGACCACGGGGCCGACCCTATAAAAAGCGCTCCCCCGGGGTCCCTGAAGCGCCTTCACCGCTTTCCTCTATTTGCATACCGTTCTTAGGCCATGTCTCCGACTCGCCGGAGCGCGCGACATGAAAAAGGTGTTACTCGTAACGTCGTCGCACCGTAGGGGCGGCAATGGCGGCGGAAAGAGCGCGCTCGCCCGCTACAGGCCGACGAATAAACGGACGGATGCTCGAAAATTAATGAACTCCTGTCCACGTACCAAAACGAAATAATCCACTTTTCCGGCAATTTGCTTCCACCTTATGGCCCTCTTTATTAAGTTTCTCTCCTTCTGTCCACGCGCGCGTGCGGTGTGGGTGGCGGCAGCCGTAGAGGACGTAGGGGGCGGGGGTGGTTTCGAGGCGACCGATGCCACAGTTAAGTTCCGCCGTCGGTCGTATTGTCGCCGGCGCCGTGCCGCCACCGTTCGCACAACTTTCCGCGTTAAATCAAATTACTTTATCGAGTTCTTTACGGCTGAAAGTCATTATATACATATTTTTAATTACACTCGAATGTATATCGCTCCTAAAATTTAAAAGTTTTCGACATTTTTCATTATTGTGAAAAATTTTAATTTCACAGTCGTTAATATTCTTCTTCCTTCTTGTTTGTAGGTATATATTTCCGGTTTTTTTAGTCTCTGGTACAGGATATTGGGATATTGAAGTCCAGTTATCAGACCGTCTCTTAGGTGATCGTCCGAGAGGTCTTGGCGTCGTTGGCTTTGCAGTCATTTCCCAGTACGTTACTCTGAGCGGGTCCATGCGTTCCATCGAGCTATGACTTGAACATACAGCTCCTCTTGCCGAATGTATTTGAGGAGTGGTCTGACCATGGCCAGATGATGTTATTGAAAGCACCAGATATGTATATGTTCACCTCTCTCTTAAGTAGCTGATAGCTTCTCACTTCCGCCACCAGATAATTGAAGTAGCTTGTTGCATGATGTGATGACCTACTTATGATTTGCATAGAATAGAGTATTTGCTCGTTTCCAGGCATTTGCTCAGTTTCGCGGACATCTACAGATTGTACCTTTGGGCTATTGAGGTGAAAGATTGGAATAGTTGTTACCGCTCATCCTCTGATTCTGCCAGAAACAGGACATCGTCGGCATAGTAGATGATGTTGGGTCACGCGGTACCCGAGTCTCAGGTACTTCTCGTTGTCAATGAGTTTGTCCAAGTTGAATTGAGTTTGGCTAAGTTGAATAGGGTGGGACTCATATTATCTTCTAGCCTGATGCTTACTAGGGGAAGACACGCACTCAATCTCTCGGATTAGTTCGAAATTTAATGTACACATAGTATAAGAAGTCAGTTATTTCGAATGTTTCATTTTGAAATACTCGAAAAACTAAAAAAAACTGTGGGACCCTAAAATAACCTGAAAACACCCTCGTTGAATGATCAACGTGCAAGATGCAATTAGCTCGCAGTTAGGTAATTAATGCGGCGACCTCTAAGGCTATTTGCATTCTGCTCTGATTAATTATGCAAATAAAGTGTATCAGAAGAGCGCAAGAGAGACGCGCACCCAGTGGAAGCTCGCGGCAATCATGTGGCCGCCTCCACTTCAACCACGGTGCTCTGCACACGGCAAAGGAAATTGCTAATTTTCAAGAGTGTGTCCTAAGTCTCCGACGTTCGAACGGCGGACCGTTTTACATGCCTGGAATGATTAGTGCGCCCGTCTCTCACAGCGATGTCCGCACCGTTTCCGGTGCCATCCGGCCGCATTAATATTAATAGGTGGACACAGGTTTCACGCTTTTCCGCTCGTTTTTCTGCCTGGTGCGGCGGCAAATTTGCAATTTCCCTTTAAAAAACGCACTTCATTTCGAATGAGTATTAAGACGTGCATACGTAAACGTCGCGTCGCGACGGCGAATGTAAATCCCAGCAACCCTTCGCTACGCGGAACTGGGATCAACGTATATCAGCCGCGTGCTCAACCCCAAGGTCTTTAGCAAAGCCAACCCGCTGCTGTTCGAAGTGAAACGGACTTTGGTACCGTTAATTAAACTTAATTAAAAGAAGTAGTCTTGAAAGTACCGCAGTCCTCCAAACCAACGCTCCCCTTTCCTGTACCTTAGCCTCTCGAATCTCCAAGATTGGGGCTAAGAGGTGAAGGCATCAGGGATAATCTTCGTACAAATTAATTGTCTTTAGCATGAGTAATATCGTTAAACGTCGAGTGATTCTCATTTCGACTCCCTTTCAAGGGGGTTGAAAACGAAAGAGTTACTTTTGGCTAAGTTAATTACAAACCAGTTTTTTTTATCAGCACAAGACTACCGCAGTTCTATTGTATATTATTGTGCACTTTAGCTGCGAATATAAATTGTCCCCCAATGCCACTGGGGAGGAGGAAGAAAAACTTGCGTGGCTATTTATACTCTCTTTGGGAGTTTCTCTTTTTGTATTTGTCGTGGATGAGCGCGTGGACTGTTGTCCGGCCAGGTTTGGCCGCCGTCTCCTTCACCATGGACGTCCCCAAAGTTGCGAGTATGCTGTACAAAGCCACCATCCGTCATCGGAATCACTACACTTAGCGCCACATCGCCAGAGACTCATCGAGGGTGGAGAATCGAGACAAACGCGAAGATTGCCCCCACTTGTCCGCGGTCTCCGATGATTAACAATAGGGATTAGTACGTCACCGTTATTTATTATTATGGAAACATATGCCCCCCACCTCTCCTGGAGACTGGCTATTCTTCCACTCCTTGGAACTTTCTCGAAAAGTTTCTATGGCTCTGTTTTAGTGGCCTTTGGTTTTTCGCCGACCCCTAAATCGACCGTGTATCGCCAGCTATGAGTACATCCATCGAGTTATATATTTATTGTCACAAATAAAGATTATCAGTGACTTGGCGTATTGATATCAGGAGAACAACTCCAATTCCAGGGGAGAAATAAAGGAATAAACAACACTACAAGGGAGTATGAGGTTTAATGTGTTGTGTTTGGTGGAATAGTTGGAAGCATGTGTACGAAAACGGGCTTCTGAAATTGCGTTAAGTATGTTGTCGTTCAATGCGTGACTGCTCGGTCGGATTAGGGCCGCACGCAGCATCTAGCAACGGAATGTCGAGATTAGAGACCACGGTGCCGGACCCCGGTAGGCGATAGGATCTCGTCTTAGAAGTTGGAACGCCACACGCGGAAAGGACACATGAGCTACATCCGACGGAAGTCCATCAGCGAGACCCTTGGGGACGCATGGGGCTAAGCAAGCTCTAGGTGATTGCGCAAACCACCAGCACCGGGGAAGGAGGGAACACGGAGTCGACATTGTTTTCCCTCCAAAGACGTCCCCGGAACAATGCAAACGTCGAACGCGTTAGCAATTCGCGGAAAGGAGTCTCGGCGCTCCATCGATGGTATCGCGAAACGAACCGCATCACCGAAACGCGTATGTATATGCTCAAGAGATGCAAGAGGTGGTCGTACGGCTGTCTTCGTGGCCGTCTCGAGTCTTCGGGCGGTCTTTCGTGCGAGGAGGCGGCTATCCGTTTTATAACCCCGGCTCTGCCGCCGACTATTACACCCACAATTGTCAGATTTCGCCCCCCGTTCGCCCGCCAGCGGTGCGGAGCGCATCACCTTAGTTATCTTGTTTTCGCTCATGCCGCGTCGAACGACCACCGCTGCAGGTCTCGCGCCACGTCTCCTAGCCTCCCTCAGGACCGGAACGCGCGCGCGTCAGGCCCCGGATCATAGCCGGTTACGGTTATCGCGGTGCGTTATAGTTTTCCTTCAAGGAAAAGGTGCATCATAAACTTGCCGGCAATTTATTCTTACCAATCCTACGTACGTGTGGTGGTGAGTGGCGAGCTGTGGCCAAGATGGTAGCGGTGAAAACAAACGGCCGCGTTTGACCGGTTGACCAGAGGAAGAACTCGTGATAAGAATGGTCCTTTGGGAGCGACACATGTTCGAACGTTCATGTCATTCTTGACGCGGGCGCTTGGCGCGTCATCAAATGCTCCCAATGTTCGGCGGTTGCCGTTCCCCAGTATTCTAGCCCCGGAGGTTTTCTTATCGCCTGTTATCGGGCCCGAGGCATATCGACACATTCGGCGGTGAGCGCGCGCTCGAAATCTATATTTGAAATCTATCTATTCCGGTGCTGGGTTGTTCCATGCTCGGTGGCAATGAATTGTACACACTTTTGGGACCCACTGTGTTCGCTCTCCCCGAAGACGCAAATCGGCTATAAATTTAACGAGAATTTTGCGAGTCCTTGCAACTGCACAGCACAACAGAATGAATTGAGAGAATTGTTGTACACTTCCTGTAGAATGTTAAATACGTGCATTTTCATTAAGAGCTCTGCTGATGAAGCACCACACTAAGAATCTAAATGGTATCCAGCAATATATACTTAACCGTGGTTCATACTATGAATTAACAAAAATCGTTATCTTGAAATAGTTCTTACTATCCTAAAACTGAAGATACCCTTCCCATCTTTAGTAGCCATCAGGCAAAACTACAACTACCATTTTAAAGGTGCCCCTTTTTGTAAATTTCACTTAAAACTGTTTACCGGAATCCCGATTACGAAGGACCAGATGAATATTGAAAATTTGAGGGAAACACTGAGAGAGGCGAAGCCATTATCCTACTAGCCGGTGACCACGTCGCCCGACGACACATGCTAACTCAATTTAAAGTCCGTTCGCATCATGCACCCCTTTACCGGCATACCTTTGCCCGTTTCCGTCCACCGTCCTCGGACAAATGGAATTCCTTGAGCGTTCCAGCGGCGTTGCACACCGACCTGGCTCTTGCAAGTTGTAAACTGCATTTGCCCCCACCCTCTACTACCCACGCCCTTCCTACGAGCGCAGGCATAACCTTCCTGGATAAATTTCATCTTCATATTTCACACCGCACCGCAAAAGACGTAATCTGCCAACGAATGGTTGCGCTTTATTTCGATGTGCGGCCATGGCAAACTTTAGCCAAACATAAAAATTGGAGCGTAAAATTTCGTAACGTGCGTTTGCACGATACTGCCGCACGTCGCGTCCTCGTGTCCGCCCTGTTATGGAATGTGGAAGTGCGGGTTGTTCCACCTGACTGGTCCAGATTAGATCCTTCCTCTTCGTGTGTGGACCCACAGACACTCACTCGCATACACAACCATCCACACACGTTATATACCTATATATGCGATCAAATGATTTAGTGGCCATTGCGCACCGCAAAAGGCACACTATTGTAGCACTAGATAAGCCCCGGGGATTATGGGGTGGCCGCTTTGGCTGCCGTGACCCGAAATAGCGGAGGTGAAAAAATATAATAGCAACATTTTTTATACGCCCAACGAGGTTGTGGTTGTAGCGAGTAGCGGGAGGGAAAGATAGATAAAGTAATATGTATGCCGTGGGCGGGAGGTTGCAATATCATCCATGCTGTGACATAGCGTCCTCTGTCCTGAATTTCCTCCTGTTTAGAGCCGGATTTTACAGGTTTTCTATTGGCCCGTGATGTGCGCAATCTTTGCGGCCTTCTTAATTTCTGCACCGGCACCGACACCGCTTTTACCGCTTTTGGTCTTTTACGACGTGTTTCGTTATATGTGCTTGGCGCGGGGGTGGCGGACGCCAAGATGTCGGATAGACCATACTTGGCTACACCGTTCCTGGTCAAGCCTCTATCTCAATGTCTATATAATATTACGAGGCGGTCACGTCAATAAATCACTTTGGTTCCGTTACGAGAACACACGCACACACTCATAACTTGTATTTATCTTTGATCAGATAACCCGGTTCTAGCGCAAACGATTATAATGATGATTTGGGTTTGAGTTATATGTATTTTGTTTACCTATTATCGTATTACCCTCAGAAATGTCATCCATTTTTTTTGTTGGGAGGGCTAATGTGATTCACTGATAGTTCTGACCTTTATAATTATATGTGATTAGATAACAAATATCTGAAGCAAAATATTAATTAAGATTCCCTCAGGATTCATTTTAATTGAAGCTGAAAAGGAAAACTGAATTAGAAGGACTATGATAGTTTCAGAGGTTTCCAAACTTATTTATAGCTGCGCCTCATTTTCTTCAATATAATATTTCTTCTTTTCAGTTTTCGTTGATAATAAAATATGACCACAATACGCGAGTTACTGAACAATGTTCCTAAACCCCGCGAGAATTTTCACGCCTTCCTTGAGACTAGTTCCTGCCTTCCTAGGGAGACGCGCATCTCAGTTCGTAAAATTCTGCGTTAAATAAACTCAAATTGATTTATCAGAATCCTACTACATACAATATAACTATCGATAGTATTCACTGTCATGGTTGGAACACCAAAACTGGTATCACCGAACCCTGAAAACTTTTGGGTATTGTTCGTGAAAGTATTATACCTTCAGAAACACTGTGGGGAGTAGGTATATCTTATAACAGACTGATATTAAATAGTTCAGCTTTTTATGCCACTTTTAAAGCGCTTATATCACCAATATTATCAAGAAATCTAACAATCCACATTATCCGGAAAGACACGCACACTAAAATTATATGGCACATCGAGACGCTAAAACTTCCTCGAGTCGATTTTCACGTCCAATGAAGATTTCCGGCTTCCGGCGGTGTTTAACAGCGAATTAGCTTTGTCAGGACGTGTCAAAAGTACCACTTTGGAAGCGACAAACTTTCGCGCTCGGCCACCGAATCAGCAACTCTTGACCAAAAACCACCCACCTCTCGCACCACACTCTGCACCTCCAGCCTCGAGCTCGTCGCCCATCAAACTCTCCAACAATGTTCATGTCATCCATTTAATATAGATAAACTCCCAAGAAATGACCGCGTAAAAAGGGATGTGCACAATCGAGCATATTTATATCGAACTGGTCACCATACACACGCGGCACGCCGCGGCGCACTTATCTCCCGATACGCAAATTCATTTAGTTCGTGTTTGTTTTTTATCTTTATCTTTCGGAGACGGGGTGTGCCGAGGTTTTTCGGGATTTCGTGAAGAATTACGATGCTTATCGGCGAGCCACTCAGACGCGAGGTCTATCTGCCCACTATTTCTTTATATCACTTTGTTTCATTTTGTCGGCTCAATTTCTTTTTGGGTGCCTATGTGTATGCGAATGGGTGTGTATAAGAGTGCGTGTTGTTGGGTCGTATAAAATGCGGCTCATATTACAAATGCCTACATTGCCCACAATCTACGACTATTTTGTCTTTATCACGAGTAGTGAAGTAGTGAAGCGCGCCGAATACAAGATTGGTAGACATCTTCACTCGACCATCTTTTACATTTACAATACGTCATAAAACCAGATGAAAGGACGCAGAATATGTAGGGAAAGAGCAAACTGGTTTAAATTAATTACAACTATGACCAAATACAAATATCTCAAAAAATGTTTTATACATGATATTTACTTATAAAAATGACTTCCGTGGCCTTAGACCAACGAAAATATCGGCTAGTCCAATTTTTACATGGGAAATTTCTGTGGAAGTGCTAATTTTAGAACCACCTACACTCACCTCAGTGATTTTAATTATTTTGCGATGAAAACATGTCAGGAAAACGTGAAACAGTCGGGGAAGTTCCGATTATTTTACGATTGACCCCACTCGAGTTTAAATTTTTTTATCTCTGCAGGTAGCTGCATCGATCTATGCATATATAACCCGACTACAATCGGTTCAATAATCAGCATTTTTCAATGAAATTTCGCATTTAAAACTTGTGCTACCCTTTTTTTCGTGGGCCTAAGACTACGGAAATCAAAATGATCTGTCACATTAGAAATTGCCAATCAATCATGCAGAAAAAGCTGCAGAAACACACTTATTCCAAAAAATACAATCATTGTATCCAAAGAATATTATCGTGATAATGTTAATGATTGTAATAAAACAATTTCCCAGATATTTCCATAACCCGTTATCTTAAAGATCGCCCTTCGCAAGAAAAATATTTACCATCAACGTTTGTAACCAATTCTTCATCGTTTCATCCCATTGTACGCTACAAAGATGACAAATCATCATCCAATTTTTGCGGCCATTGTATATACGCCACATCTCGCATCCCAAAACGCGCAAAGTATTGTCTATGACCCCATCTTTGTTTCATTGCAATTAGCGTTCTTTCGCCCCCGACGCGAATATCATCTTGAGTAGGTACATTTTTAATTCCTCAATCCAAGCGCGAATCAAGCTTCGGCTGCGTGCGATGCCCGGCTATTATAAACACAACATTAATTATCAATTCCACACAGGGCTGGCAGCGAAAAGTCGCCCTCCTCCCGCTTTGTTCAGAATGGCATTGTTGTGTGTGCCTGCCGCCGTCGACAGTGGTGCGAGGAGGCATTTTTAATTGAGATTATTGCACCATCTTTATTCAAATGAACATTTTCGACGCCGCTGCTTGTGCTTCGTGTTGAGCCAGCCGAAAAACCATTAAAAGTGCGCATAATTATTACATCGTATTCTATAGTTTGCCGAAACATCGACGCCTTTGTTTTCGCTGTATACGTCGTAGAAATTACTAATTTGTGCGTAACGAATTAGAACTGTAATCTCTTTTATATCCCACTCATTACTCATTAGGACCCCACAAAGAATCGCCACTTTTTGTACAAGAATAGGAATTAAGTCATGTGTAAGACTTACGCTAAGTTAACTTGTTTACTATTATACTAACTTGTATTCTATTTGATTTTTTTTTCTAGTTGAACACATTGAAAAATCGCTAGAATAGAAGATTATTTATGGATATGTTACATTAGTTTAACATAACCGTAACCATTAGCGTGCAATTCGAAAGATCTTTTATTTTATCTAAAATGTACAAAAAGTTAGTGCTAGCAGTGATGTGAACGATTTCGAGGTGTACACATGTCAAGAAAGGTTCCGTCGACTGTTTTACGACCGACCTCACTCAAGCTTCAGTTTTGCCGGGCTTAAGACCTCTGCAGATAGCTGCATTGATCTATTTACATTCTATTTTTCATCTATTAATTAAATTTACTTTTTCTCTTTTCGAAAGATCTTCTATTTTATCTAGAATGAACAAAAAGAAATTTGAAAATATTTCAATTGGAACAGTTTATTTTCAATGTGAATGCCAGGGAATCGTTGGGAAGAGTAGCAAGTTTCATAAAGTCCCGTCATGAATAAGCTCGTGCAAAATCCCCCCGTCCGACGCAATCTGTTACAAGCCGCTGAAACGTTGGAGTGCTCCCCGGGACCGATTTTTCAATAGCGCCCTTTAATCGCGATCGAACTATCGAAACCTGTTGCAGCTCGCCTGCTGAAAAGCGTGCGTACAACCAACAAACACCATTGCCCAAAAATACTCACACGTCGCCGACAAACTTAAAACTCCCCGAAATTCCCAAAGATAGCGAAATATTACCATATTCATCGGGACGGTTTCCAGAGGCACGCCAAAGATGTGACAATTTCTTGCCTTGACAACTTCCACCATTGTTAACAAAACAAACAAAGTGGAATAATACAATTGTTGGTTGTACACCTACTCCAGAGTCTATTCCGCGCCGTTTTCGAGCAACCCCCGAAATGATAACGCTACAAGCGGCGGCGGAATTAAGGGCATAGGTATCCCAAACCGCGCGTCTTCGTCGTAAATCACCTCAGGCGTCACCGACATTTTAAAGTTAATTTAAGACTTACAATAGGTCGCTCAAGGCAATGGTGGTGGCAGCTCTCGAAACGAGCTAGTTATGTAGAAAACTTGCACAATGCACCAACGACGACGTCGGCGACGACGACGACGACGACGACGGAGGCGGCAGTGGTGGTGGCGCAAACACCTTGCGAACAAACGCAAACTATGCACACGCAGATTATAATTGTTTCGCTGAGTCGACACAAAGCAAATGTAAATGAGCTTCCACTGCGTGAATCTTACATCTGAATCGCTGAAGACTTCTGCCTTCAAGGAAACTAAAGCTAGGTACATGTTATTAATGCGCGCGGTAAAACTGAAAGACGCTTTGTTTTTCCTTCTTCCTGCTTGCTTCGCGTGGATTTAAGATGGCAATGAACAAGAGGACAATCCCATTAGAAATGTAAATGGCTTTGGTATTTCGGGAGGCAGAAGTAGGTTTATGGGCCTGTTCTTTGTCCCAGGTGTCGAGATGTTTAATTTAGCAGGTTAATGAGAAGCACGATGCTCTTGGGGGCTATATATTTTGAGTGCATTAAGACCATTTAAGTATCCGTGAGCTGGTTGTACTCATTTAGGAATTAAGAGCATTAAAAGCAATTCATTCTAAATTTGGGAGTTAAAAGTTAACACAGGTTGATTTTCATTAACTTACATTATATTAACAACGTACATACACTACACGTACATAGACTACACTACGTTGGAAAAAATGAAATTACAATATGAAATTCAAACTTTGTTTAATAATAATTTCTAATAAACAAATCTTAGCATTCTCATTCATTGAGTTTGATTTTCTGCTGAAGGAATGACAAATTTTAAAGTTTACATTTTTATTCATATTTCCCATAGGCATAGAATTATAAATCATACACCAATCGATTCAGTGTGAAATTTGCTACAAACTCCTGCAAACAATTTTTCGTTTAGTTACTTAGAATTGATATTATAATTGATAAAAGTTGAGTGAAATATCTCCGAGATTTTCGCTGCCAGAAAAATACCTTAAAATGACTTCTGCTAAAGATTGGACTTTTATTTATGTATGCTTTATTTCAAAGTACCCAATCATATACCAATCGATTCAGAATGAAATTTACGACTAACCTGTGTGAAAATGTTTCGTTGAATTCTTTAGAAATCATGTTATATACCGGTAAAGTTCTGTAATAACATCACCAAGGAGACCGAATCCGAAATTTGTTTGTCAGACAGCGGTTTCTACTAAAGACCTCACTTTTATTTATGTAATAAATAAAGAGGAATCATAAGGACAATACATTTTTCGTAGATCGACGATGTTGATATTATGATTATACTTCTAAGACTAAGAGAAATATGAATAAATATTGAATCATTTTTCGGAGACTGACGATGTTGATTATTACTCAACTTATAACTAACAACCATATATAACTTGATTTCTAAAAAAATAATTGAAAAATTGTTTCAGTAGGTAGGCGAAAATTTCATTCTGAATCGATTGGTATAGGATTTATGTACACAGAAGTCATTTGAAGTCATATTTCTGATAGCGAAAATGATGCCATTATTTGACTCAACTGTTATCAGTTATCAGCTATCAGTTGTGTTATCAATCCTAAGTATCTGAAACCAAAAACGTTTGCAGGAGATGGTAGCAAATTTTACACTTCATCGATTGGTGCATGATTTACCATCCTAGGATTATAGGAAATATTAATAAAAATGTAAACTTTAAAGTTTTTGTAAATTTTTTCGGAAAACTATATTTTGTACATCAGATTTCTTGAAGATTAAACTATCTTTATTCCACATCGTGTATACCAAAATAAACTATATTTAATGAATAACCAATCGATGCATGAATGAAGATTCTACGATTTGTGTCTCAGAAATTATTATAAAACAAAGTTTGAATTTCACAATTTATTTCCACTATTTTGCCGCTATGTGGTAATCTAGAGAATTACTTATTCTTCGGTTATATGTAATAAAATGAACGGTAATTTATAAAATAGATAAAATATTAAAATGAATTGAACAGAAACAGTATTTTTGGTATTGATAGAATTTGAATTCCAAACATCGGAAAGTTTTCACTGGTGACCTTAATAAAATGTACAGGCATTTTTGTGTACCGTGTACTCTTCGTGAGGCAATAATGTTTTCTTGTAGTATCGTCGCGTCGCCGATTCGAAATCGATATTGGACTTTGTCCAAAATAAATATGTGCATTCCAGTTGCAAGCATTCCAGCGGGCTGCAATCGAACGCCACTGCAAACATTTCACATTTTACGAAATACCCTCCATCGAAGCCATATTTATATACGTTTATTGTAAATTGTTGAATATTTTCGCTATTAAGACGCGCGCATCGCTACTTGCTAGATTGCTGAATTACAAAATAGGGGTGCGTTGTTCCCCGATGCCGTAGAGGTTCTCCAATTTAATGGGGGGAAAAGCCGGAAAGCAATATACCCGCATAGGTAAACAAATCGTGATGATCATCTCGTGCAACGTGCTGGCGACTAAATAATTTGACCACGTTTATGTTTATGATCGAGAATCTGCGCCACAGATGGTGTAGGTTTCCATCACCGGCGATGATGTGACTCTTTCATTCACGGCGACACGAACGGACGCACGGCACCATCTGGAGACGTCCGGGAGTTAATTATGCATCGCTGGGCAGAAGAATGGCTCACGGTACGTCTATCGGCAACGTCGGTCAAGATGTGGCGCAAATGTGGCGATTTCCCGGTGTGCCAATAAACGTGATCGTTCCACCGGCCTTTCAGTGGTTGTAAACGTAGGCACACAGAGAGGCTGAGTGAGGGTGCAGTGTACAGGTTTTCTAACCTGCGAAACCCCATTCCCGACACGTCCCCGAGGTACGGGTACGCGTACGGACCAACGCGACGCACCATCTGTCGTACAGATTTTTTTCCCTGCGCTTTGTTTCTTACCTGACTTCAACGCGCCATATGAGCCACAGTCGGTGGATTTTTAGGAGGGCGACAATGTGTGCACCCCATTCGCCCACCCGAAATGCATTAACGTAGAATAAATATAATGTGTTTACAACGGTGGTACAAAATCGGTACAATTGTTCGCTATGATTTCAGTTCAAGAGTGCAAGTTAAATTTTTTGTTACACTTGAATTCATATCTCTAAAATGACTGAAGTAGGGTACATTAAGTTAAGTACATATAAGTTAGGTTAGGTTAAGCTAGTTAAGTTAAGTTGTGTCAGGTTAGGTTAACTTAGGTAAGCTTAAATTTGTTAAGACAAGATTAGGTTAAGAGGAGTCTACACGGACTACGTAGAGGCAAAAAATGCAACTAAAATGTAAAATTTCAACTTCGTTCTAAAATATTTCCGAATCCACATATCATAGAATTCTCATTTTGCAGCACTCGATTCACCAATAAATGTAGTTTGTTTTGATATACCCACCTATCCGAGAGGTATTAATTAAAATCTTGAATCTAAGAGGTATTAAAGTCTAAAGTATTGAAGAATATAACGTACAAAAAAATCGAGTTTTCCAAAAATGAGTGGTTTTAAAGTTTACAATTTTATTCATATTTTCCATAATCCTATCATTATAAATCATGCACCAATCGATTCAGTATGAAATTTTCTACGAACTCTTGCATCGTATTTTTTCGTGACTCATGTAGAATTGATATTAAAACCTATAAAAGTTGTGTGTAATAACATCGGCATTTTCGCTGTCAGGAAAATTACTTGAAATGACTTCTGCTAAAAATTCATTTTTATTTGTATTTGGCTTGGTGCGATATTCACGAATCATATACCAATCGATGCAGAATGAAATTCGCCACTAATCCTTGCCATCGCTTTTCGATTAATTGTTTAGAAATCATGTAATATATGGGAAATGTAGAATCAAATAATAGCAACATCGTCAGTCACCGAAAAATGACTCCTAAATATTTCTATTACGATAATGTAAGGTTAGGTTAAGATAGTATTAGTTTAGGCTATGTCAGGTTAAGTTAACCAGATTATATTTGGCCAAATTTGATTTGTTCAGGTTTCATTTTGTTAGGAACCCGGACCTAACATAAAGTAACACACATTAGTTACTACGAATACGAATAGTAACTACGAATACGAAACACATTCTTGTAAAGCCACACTATAAGATAACCTAGGATAACATAATAGAACCTAACCAAACATAACTATCTCTATAAATTTGTACTTTAGATCAAATATTGAAACAAATGTGAAAGAAAAAATCTAAGAATACTTATAATAGCTTGCAAATGAGATTTGCAGTGATAAACAAACAAGCAGCTTTGATGACTCAAGATAATTGACAATAGCACAGCGATTAGATTTATTAGAAGTCATTACACAGCGACGAGCCGCCGTGACGATTGTGCGTCGATTGGACGAACCTTTTAATCAAACAACGCGCGAGCGCACACAGGGCATTATAAGTGAGCAAACAGAATAAATTACAACGACCAGAAGCTTTTCATGTTTTTATCAAAATGCGGCGACTGCGCATGTGTGTGTGTGTGCGTATGGGATTGTATACACACCATATTCAAATGGACGGTGATCAGGCCTTCGGCTATCTGGTCAACATCAACGACGCGCGATCGGCAACAACAACAAAATAACTCGCCCGGAATACAATAGAAAATAAATATTGAATTTGAACATTGGTTGTAATTGCTACGTGACATTTTAAAATTATTGCGCGGCGCGCGGGCAATAGAGGAGTAATAATATTTGCTCGCGAATTATATCGCGCGCGATGGCACGGCGTTACTCGGCGCAAGCGGCGGCGATTGCGATGGTGGCGGTGGCGATTGTTAATGTAATTACAATGGAATTTTTCACAAGCCGGCAGGCGAAACTGCAAAATTCATTAACTTGTTTTATGTTCTTCGCCAACGAAATAACCTTATCACGTGTGGACTTTAAACTCATTATTGTTTCGGGTCTTAATTATTCTCAGTATTTGTTTACGAAGATTTTTAGGTTAACTAATGTGTGACTACGTATTATATTATAACCTGGGTCCTTGACTACCAACCTAAATAATTTCAACAAACCTACCCTAATATGATGCATAAGTAAAGTCTTAAGTTTACAAGTTGAGTAGAATAGTTTACTTTATTGAAGTAAAAAGTTTCAATGTGAGTTTATAGACAGGTAGTTCATAAAAATCGAAAAGAATTACAATTAATAAAATGTGAAATGTTTGTGGAAATAAATTACGTGTGGAATTGCAGTGGAAAGAGACGGTGCGGTGCGGCTACGGGGGTGAAGAGAGAAGCGCAAAGGCAACACACAATCACAATCGGACTGCACGCGCGTCAATTTGATATCGGCGGCTTCGGAAGATCCCCGAGATTTGGGGGCGGCGTGTCGTTGGGTGCAGGAGAGGCCGTGGGTGTGGGTGAGTGTGTGTACGCGTTGTGAGAGCGCGAGGTGGAAAGCGAGCGTCCGCCACACCGTCAGCACACGGTGGCGCGGTGGCGGCGTTCGGCGGCGGCGGTGTGCGCATGCACGTTCGTCCCGTCGCGCTTTCCTCCTTCCGCGCGATGCTACGTAGGTGGGGAGGACCCAAAGCGAGACCTCTATTTGGACGCACATATCGAGAGGAAAGCGCGACGCTGCCGAGCGAACAGAGGTAGGGATGATGATGTACCCGTGTGGGCATCGCGGCTACCAAAGCGCGCGCGTTCGTCTCGGATAGTGCGTGACAAACCCGAACAACGCTAGTCACTTGCTCACCTCAACAGAGTCGCTCGCACCGCCGACGGGAGCGCACACCGCGATCGCGCTCGCGTCCACAACGTTTTCCATCCCGGTTGATACACGCGCGCGCGTGTTTCTACCTCCTGTGTCGTGTGTTTTTATTGCGTGTTGCCCGCATCCTTCGTGGTGTGTCCGTCCCGTGCCAGTGGGCCATGGTGGCGCGTAGTGAGAGCATGTTCGGGTGCTACGATAGCTATTCGTACCGACTTTGGAGTCTCGCCAATGTGTGGAACACCTGTCAATGTAAGTTTTTACGTTTCTAAACCGACTTTCTTCATCCCCCACACATTGGTCTTTACCATCTACCTACTCAGATTCAAGACTTCCTCCCTAAACACTTTGAAACACCTAATAATGTGTTTCAGTGTTTCAAACAGTGTGGAGAAGAAACTTACTAAAAGCCAAAACAACAGCGTTGAAGCTAAGGTCACATCGAAAACAATATTTATACAACTTTATTGTCCTTTATTCAACTTAATATCCCCTTAATAATATCCAAAAACTCTTCTAAATGTTTCAAAGACCAACTATGTTCCCAAAATCTAAAGACAACGTGACAATTTAGGAATTTAGAGATGGGTTGTAATGAATTTAAATTTGTTGGGTCAAATGATTAGGTCAACTGGAGTGCGCTCACATACTGATCATTTTAAACATGACCGTATTCCATAATTACTAGCTCTGTTCGCCGTTTCGTGTTAGGACCTTTCCAATTGCGATTTATTCCACTTGGAATCCACCATGCCGTCGTTATATGTGTCGGGCCAATCCCCGCCGATGTGTGTATCAGCAGGTGGTTTCGTGTTTTTACCTGGGCGACTTATCGCGCGTTCAACTTACCTGACCTCGATTGGCGCAGGTGAAAAGTAGGAGGTGCTAGCGAGGAACGTGCACTGCCTACCTGTTCCTAACTTCTCCTTCCACATCACACATACTCTTGAAATACCTCAATACATTGTTTCAATTTTAAACGTAAACATAAAACAGTTAATTACTCGGAAGTGTGTGGGAAATGAAAGCCAACTGTGATATTCTTTGAAAGTTTGTGCGGACAAAGTAGCACCTCAACAATAACGCATTCACAAAGTGGTCAAAGTCGACCTGTCTGTTCACCTAATCTCTCAGTATTTATTTACATTTGAATAAATGCTCGGCTCGTGCATACGTGGCGTATTTTATCAATCACGACGCCTGGGAAGTGTAATAACGTGGATGAGTCATGCTTAAATGAAGTACTTCACTGTTCTACTTTTGTTTTGGTGGCTCTATGAGTGTTGCAACGCATACCTTTTGCAATTTGCACCTTTTTGCAATTTGCGTTACTAATTGCTAGAATTGCTCGGTAAAAGGTCTCACGTTAGGCACATCGCCCAATTAACCATCGCTTTGTCGCAGCGAGATGGTTTTTAAAATGCACGTACGTGAGCCGGGAACGCACAAAGGAAGTACCGTGATGATGTTAAATAAGCGGCAGACACTTTTAATAAAGCGTTCGGGGACCGACGTCCTCCCTCTCGTGATACCAGCCAGGCTCGCGCTCTCCTAAGCCCCCCGAGAGCGGTTAAAAAGCGCATTTTTAAACGCGACATGTGTGCAGATCGTACGCATGCACTTTATGCAAATTGATGATGATGATGATGAGGCTGGGAAAGTAATATATCGATCTTTTCTCTACTGTTACCCATGCAGTTCCATCCCTCACGTCGAACGGACTGACCGTCAAAGAGGAGAGCGGCTCCCCCGACTACTTCATCAAATGTCCACAATGCGCCAAGGGTTGCCAGACGTTCCAACAGCTCAAGGAGCACATGGAGGCCGCCCATCCGGAGCTGTGCTCGGCAGAGAATGGTGTTGGCGGGGGCGGCGGTGGGCCAACTGTCTCGCCAACTCCTAGTCTAACCGGACCGGGTGGTCCTTTCGCCTGCACGCAGTGCGCGAACGCCTCTTTCCCGACCAAGGATCAATTGGAGAAGCACGAACTGCTGCACTCACCAAACGCACAAGTCGTAAGTTACCATCGAAATTATGCCTACTTAATTATTAAACCGCTACTTGCTGCCGTTGTTGATGCCTCCGCTGCATTATTGAAGTCTCTTGGAAGTCTTCAACGATGCAGAAGGCAGATCAATTTACGGGCCGAGATGTCAATTGGTCAAATGTCGCATGCGAGGCAGGCAGCAGGCCTCTCGATGCGTTTTCTAATTGTGCGACTGCTGTGTGCACTCGAATTAATTGAAGCGGGTCATGTATACGGGCCGGCGCAGGTCAATACAGTTGTTTGTTGCACGCTAATAAATATAATCAACTTGCGCGGCGAGATGCTGCCAGCCTGCCTTGCCGCCGCCGGCAACGCGAACGTGTTCGTTAACTAAGAAAAATCTAACGTCCAGCCGCGCCGCGTACCACACATTCTTATTACCAGCTCGTAATTTATTTTAAAGTACATTTAATGACGTGTATGTTACTCTGGCTTTGCGCGCTCGCGCAACAAAAAAACGGCGACATGTGGCGACGGTTAACAGCAGCGTGTGAAAGAGTTGTATAGATACGGCAAGCGGCGCTTACGTGGCAACTTACTTCATACACTTGGAAGCCATATTTAAATGTTACAAAAAACGCGATGCTTTTATGCGTGGTAATTCTAATTAACAGCCAACAACTTAATTGGTACAACACTTGAACGTCAATCTTGTCTCACAAAGTCATTAAACCATTTCTATCTGTTTTGCGCTTTGTTATACGAATTCCTTTTCGGGGCATATTATAAATAATGCAGCATGTATTTATTTGTTTATTTAAAATTAGCACAAACTAATTATATACCAATTAAACCGTATTCTGTGGAGAATATTTAACGTTTTCGTTGGAAAATTGTCCAAATTAGTACACGCAGCGCCATCTGTGAGTTTTACCTGCAACTACTGCCAGGCCAAACTACTCGACCGATTTTATTTTCAATTCAATCATTTTTTAAGTACGTAATTACGTTAGGACGAATAGAAATAATGAACAATTGTTGCCTTTTCATTGTTTTACAAGTATTTTTTAGTTGGTATTGACGCAAATAAAAGGAAAAACCAAGAACAACGAAAATACGCAGTGTTATCTGACGCACACACAAAGTGTGCAATTTTGGTGCGCAATCGCAACCATTCTTGCTATTAATTAACGCATGTTCGGTTATCGAACTTATCACGACGCCGCAAAATATCAAATAATTTCAATGAGTCACATTGTTTTTGGTCAACATATGGCTAACGTTACAATGCGTGATTCAAGCGCACGTGCAAATTGTGCGGTAGCCTCCTGCGCGCCGATATATGCGATGTATTACTTATCAAAACAATGTGCTTCCTTTAATTGCAGTCATGCAAAATTTGCAACAAAACTTTCGCTAACGTTTACCGCCTGCAGCGACACATGATCAGTCACGACGAGAGCGTCCTGCTGCGAAAGTTCAAGTGCACCGAGTGCGACAAAGCGTTCAAATTTAAGCATCACTTAAAGGTAGGACGCTTGTTTTTGTTGGATTTAGGACTTTGTGGAAATAACGGTTTCGATTTTGATTGCGCAGGAACATATACGAATTCACAGTGGCGAAAAGCCGTTCGAATGTGGGAACTGCGGTAAGCGCTTCTCGCACTCGGGCTCGTATTCTAGTCACATGACATCGAAGAAGTGCTTGGTGATGAATTTGAAATTGGGGCGGACGCGCGGCGGTCCTACCGGCGGCGCCAACACGTTGCTGGAGAAGACGGGCACGCGCGGCCCCAAGCGCGCCGCCCCCAATCCGAGCATCAACAACAACATCACGACGACCAATCACAATAGCTACTTGCCGATGCTGCCCAAGTACACGGAGGCGGCGGCCGCCACCGCGGCGCTCTTCCAAAATCCGGCGATGCATCCCTTCTACATGGGTGCACCGGGCAGCCACATCAATCCGTATTCGTTGCCGAATATTAGTCAGATTTTGGAGCAGATGCAATGCGTCCCCCCGAAACCATCTCCAACCGGTGATGAGGAGGCACCCCCGCGGGATGCTATCAAAGAAGAGAAGAGTGATGATTTGGACGTGGAAAAAGATCAGGATCATGACGATGAGAAGATTGAGGACCAAGAGGTAGGTGACAACGTAGAGGCAAAACAGAATGTGATCAATGGCGCTGCCGCCATGGGTGATTTTGAGGCGGTGAAACGAATTCTAGAGACTGTAAATGCGAATGTTACCAAAGAATTACTTCGCGTAAATATGCACAAATTCTCTGATTCAAATTCTAACTCCGATGATGCGCACAGTGTGCGATCGACGCATTCACCTTCCGAGCATGAAAGTGCCGAGGCGAGTGAAGCGAAGAGCGAGGGACTTGCGGCAAAGTTGGAGGAAGTAATCGCTACAAACGCATCGACAAAGGCGGAGAGCGAATCGCTGAACGGTGCATTAAGTGGCAATGAGGACGACGGCGAGCGTCGAGATCGTAACGTCGAGTATGAGATGGACGGCGAATCCATCGCGACCACCGACGCACAACTCACGGAAGATGGACGTAAAGTTCGCGTCCGATCGCTGATTTCCGACGAACAACTGAAAGTCCTCAAGGATAACTACGCACTAAATCCACGTCCTAAGCGCGAAGAGCTGTCGAAAATCGCCGAGCAAATAGGTTTTCCAGTGCGTGTTGTCCAGGTGTGGTTCCAAAACACTCGCGCACGGGACCGGCGCGAAGGTCGTCTAATCAACGTGCAATACAATGCGCCAACTCTCCTACCACCCTCTTCGATGGGTTTCCTCAAGACTTATCCGCGAATGGATGACCAACCCTTGGATCTCTCCTTCAAGAAAGAGGTGTCACGGGAATCCTCTCCGGCGAATTCTCCCCCACGACCAGCCTCTAGCCATCATTCCGCAGACTCCGGCGAAGAACTCGTTGTGAATCTCAGCCATAAATCTTCGCGTAGTCCAACACCTTTCCAACATCTACCTTACCATCAGGGTTCCAACTCATCAATGGACGCACCGCATCGATCGCCGTCACCCATGGACTTACACAGTAGTCGCCTTGCGCAAATTCTTGCCCAACCACATAAATTAGGTCTTGCGATGGTACCCATGGAAAGGTTGATGCAATTCGGGCCTCCAGACCTCCCAAGTTTGCAGCAGATGATGAGCAGCCGGATGTCGAACATTAGTCCGAATTCCGACAAGCGCTCGTCGTGTTGGGGGGAAAATGGCGATCTTAACGTCGACGACGAGGATTCCAATTGCAAGCGCGCCAAGTTGTCTTCCCACCACCTGCTGATGAAGAGTATGGGCAGTCCCAGCACGCAAGATGGCGACTCGGAAGGGCAATTCGCTTGCGATCAGTGTGATAAATCGTTTGCGAAGCAAAGCTCATTGGCCAGGCATAAATATGAACATTCAGGTTGGTATTATTAAGCAATCAACGAAACTCTCATAATTCGTTCTTAATTTTTGATAGAAAGTTGTCTAACATATTTTGTGTTCATTATTTTAGGACAACGACCACACAAATGTGACGAATGTCCCAAGGCGTTCAAACACAAGCATCACCTCACCGAACACAAGCGTCTCCATAGCGGCGAGAAGCCGTTCCAGTGCTCCAAGTGTTTGAAACGCTTTTCGCACTCGGGCTCTTACAGCCAACACATGAACCACCGCTACTCCTACTGTAAGCCATACAGAGAATAAATTGCAAACCGCCCAAATTGGCAATTTACTCAAGTAAGAACACACAATACTTATTCTAAATGGGTTTTGCATCAAACTGGAAATAGCAATCTCTAAAGAATGCCAAACTACGTACACGTTTTACGCATACTTGTAATTATTTTCGCGCTCAAAACTATTTGCCAACGAGATTAATTGATATTTACTTAGCATAATTGTGTTTATCGGCCGGTACCTGTTAAATACTCACAAAAGAAACGTAGCATTCGTAGCAGTTGTCGCGAATCCAACTGTCTTCCACGTGATACAGAGACACACCTTTTTTGGTATGTTATGGTATCTGAATTTCGAACGCGAAAAACAGGGATTCGAAACCACCCCGGGCACCACGTAGCAATCTATTCGATACTAATTCTAAGTCATGCTTGGTGCAATCAACAACTGAATAATGCAATAACGCAGAACAATGCAATCGTATTTCTTTCGGGAATTGAAGAAGTGCTACTAGCAAAGAGTATGTGATTTTAAGATTGGCATTATTGCATTACACTGTATACAACGAGCCAAAAAAGAAATTGAAGATGAAACAACGTTAGAGATTTAATTGAATTTATTTAAGGTAACTAAGTTTGTAGATATGTATGATAAAAATATAAATATATTATATATAGATGCTATATAAGTGCCATACCAATGAATTTATTATAGACGTAAACGTAACGAACAAAAAAAACTATTTCGTAAAAGTAAGTGAGCTTTTTGGAATTAATTTGGCACAAATGTTTATAAATTTTGCGAGAAAACGCAGGAGATGCGTTCTTTTGGTTTCAAATACATCGATCTTAGTCGTTAACCGATGCCTTCAATTCATTTGAGGAGTAAACAAGAAACGAAATGAGTACAATAATATAATTTTACCGTAAATGGAGTAAACGCACGTCCATTGCGGACGTTTTCATGACAATACCTAGTGCTGATATAATAGATGTCACAACCAAGGAAAACGTGTAACAAATACAATGAACAAATGGTGCAAGTCGTGTTTATTTACCGATTATGAGAGATTTCACAAAACGTCGACGATGGCGGAGAGTAATGATAAATTTTATAAGCATTTAATTGACCTAAGAATTACAGTTTAACCAAAAAGAAAGTAACTAACCAAAATGAGAAAAAACGGTGATTGTGTTACCCGATCGAATTGAAAATATTTTATAATACTTTAAAAACCAAAAATGTCGTAATGTAAAAAATATGTACGAACCATGGCGCATTACTAGTTACAATAACTATGATTAATTATGAGAATATATATGAATATTCTACTAAGATAACTTAAAAAGATATTGTGTAAAAAATGAGATATGAATGAATCATTCCAATTGAAACGTGGCGAGAGAAAGGAATATATAAAAACTGTACCTAAATAATATATATGAATATTTCCATGGTGTGTGAGGTAATAATGTTTAAGGATTTGTTGACAATAACAAGAAAAAACGTAGCCATTTGATATGAAACTATTTACTTACATAAGTACTGCTATAGTTATTGCAAATATATATAAAATATAATAGCATTTAATAATTAAAGAAAACCATTAAAGCGATGTGTGAATCTCATGTGAATCAATTCGACGCACTTAAGAGAACATTTTCAAGAAATTAAAACTATTATTATATAAAAATATATTATAAATTTTATTATGAAATGATTACTGTAAGTTCTATAAATCTCTGTGTATAGGTAGGTTCTTTGGTGGAATGGAACGAGGAAATGTAAATATTTATATAAAGATTACCGACGATATTAATGAGTTACAAACTTCGTATTCCTCGGAAAGCACTCTATGTTGTTCGCAAGAAAATTTCACAATTTAATTCACGTCGAACGTCCAACTGTCGAATGAAATCGTTAATCTTAGTCCATGTCTAAACTGTAAAAGTATATAATTTCATTATTTTTTTATACTTCTATAAATATTATGCGGAGCGGAGAAATTTTATTATTATAACGCTATATGACTTGTGCCAATATTATGTGCATTATTTTTTATTGTTGTTGTATGGATGGTAGGCGTATTTTGTTTTGATTTAGATTTTACTTATTTTCATTGTCTCTCAAAATGTTAATTTTATACTTTCACAACTGGCTAGTACTACCAAAGATCTTGTAATTAGATTCACGGCCATATTGGAGTGTATAGTTTGTAATTAATTGGAATTCTTTTAAAGTCACATCGGAGAAACTATTGATCACATTTTTACGTATTTTTGTTATCTTTGTTTAAGCATTATTTTGTGGACAATTGTATAAATTTGAAGAAACAGATTATAATGGAAATATGTCATTCGTAAGGATGTTACTTGTACATTCTCTATAATAATAATAATTGATTATATAAATAAGACGTTGAAATTGTATTTTACTCAATGCGACATAAATAATACATAAATAAAACCAACGATATATTATATTCATAATCGTCATCCCATTGTTCCCTTGTCCTTTTCAATTTATTTCTGGATATTATCACGCATGCGTCGTCGAATACTGAAACAGGTGGGAGAAGTTTGTGCCTAGAAGTTTGTATAACGGGACCAACCCCTTTCTGCGATAAGGGAGGCAAAAAGCCAAAATACGTATTTTTATCAATACGTATTACATACAAATATTTCATTCTGTTTTCGCATTAGAAAGGTTCCGCGTAATACAGATTATTTTACATTACGTATATGGCGGGTTTTGCTTGTAATATATTATAATTAATTAATAAAGCAAACGCGAGTGGGATAATGTCCTCTAATATTCTGAAACTATGGGAGATTTTTTTTTCACAAGCATTAAAAGAAATTTTCATATTCATGAATAAAAAGAAAGTATGCAAATTGAAGTAATAGTCATAAAATTTGAATCTAATCAATTTATTAAAGAGTCCTTGTGTCGACATCTGTGTATTAATTGACAAACCAATATCCATCATTTCTTTACTTCGAAACTAGATGGCGCTACTACTGCCTCATATTTTAATTTAAAAAATCTTGTGGGGACGTTTTTCAGGTATTTGCATTATTTCTTCATGAAATAAACTTTATAAAAGTTTTCCTTTCTAAAATGCTAAATTTTCAAGTAAATATAAGGCAATAGTATATATCTAAATGACTTGCAATATAATGAATACAATTCAAGGAATCAATTTGTCTCTATTTACATTAATATCTCCCCTATTATATAATAAAATATCCTCAATTAATCAGATATTTAAAAAAACAATTAAAGAAGCATTTCGTTAATAATTGCTTCCTCCGAACCAACTACCGACTCATTTGGATCAATTTCAGCCTTGATTATTTCGCCAACTTCCACACTAGCAGCAGTTACTGATTTCTTAACATACGTTTTCGTGGGTGGATGTTTTGAAGGAGTGGTTTTAACCACACTTTCAACGGTAGTCAATTTCTTTGATATCGGCTTAGGCGTTTGAATAGACTTCTTCAAAAGAATCCCGCCTTTCAATTCAACATTCTTCTCTTTCGCAACCGCATCAAACTCATTCTTCTTCATTGTAACTTTCTTCACCTTGTAGGTAACATCACCAATCTTCATATCAACGTACTGTTCATTGGGTAGATCTTTGACAAACTCATGGGTGATTCCCAAGTTCTCCAGGTTGATATCCTCAGCAACTCTTTCATCTGCATTCTTCACTTCTGGCAGTTTCTTATTAATACTCTTTCGAGCATATACTTTCGTGCCTTCACTACGAACAATCGGTTTGATCGGTTCAACTTCTCCATCTTCCTCCTCTTCAGTAATAGGATCTTCTAAAACAATCTCGGGCTCTACATCAGAACCTAACTCCTCCTTCAGGAATTCTGCATAGTTCGCGCCTCTTGCTTTTCGCACAACCTGTGGCTGTTCCTCAGCATCCGTCGTTATAGTAAACTCGATCATATCTTCCTCCTCACCGTCCTCATCCATCGTATCATCATTATCCGTATCCTGTTGGCGTTGTTTAATAGCTTCCTGTGTAATCTCCTGCTCGATCTGTTCTTCATACTCCATTTCGGCATGCTTCAATTCATGCTCTTCGAGGTGATCTTGAGTTTCAAAGGAATAATCGCACTTATCGCAAGGATACGGCAATCCTGCAAGATGCGTCGTAATATGCTCCTTAACATCCTTAGCGTTGAAGAACTCCGTGTTACATATAACACATTTTAGATTGACCATGGAATGAATTGCACTGTGATTAATCAATGAATCTTTCCTCCGGAAGGACATACTGCAGACATCACACTTGTGCTGACCGACAGGCTCAACCGACGTAGATTTCGTTGCGTAGTGTGTACGCATATGTCTCGTCAAATGATGCGACAACAAAAATGTCCTCCCGCATAATTTACACGGATATGGACGTAGACCAGCATGCGTTGTGATATGTCGCATTAATTTAATCGGGGACGTAAAACTCGCTTCACAATAATTACATTTATGTGGTTTTTCATCGGTATGACTCGCTTCATGTCGTTCCAAACCCTGTTTGAAAACGAATTTCTTATTACAAATTCGACAACTGAAAGGCCTTTTCTTCTTATGTTTCTCCGTATGTACATCCAAATCCTCTCGAGTTAGGAATGTTTTATCACACTCTCTGCATAGATATTTCGCCACATCATGATGAATCTTCTCATGGCGATGCAATAGAGACTCTCTGGCAAACGTTTTATTGCAAACCACACAAGTGAATGGTTTGTCTACTGTATGAGTCTGTACATGTTTCGCAAGATCGTATTTGGTAAAATACTTTCTTTCACATAAATCACACTGGAAAGCCCTAGCTCGGTCATGATTCTTCATATGCAATTCAAGTAACTGCTTAAGGGGGAAAGATCTCTCACATTGCGTACAAGAAAATACCATTGTGTTCGTACCAGGCACATTGAAACGTTGCTCGTCTTCAGCTTCCTGCTCTGCTTGTTCCCCTAGATAAACTTCGTCCAAAGTTTGTGACCCATCTTGAGAGCTATCATTTGTATATTCGATATTTTCAATAAATTGTTCCTCAGGAATCTTTTCAACCTTCTCAACAATTTCAGCTGGTGATTGATGTTGTTTCGGTTGAGGTTTCTCCACCGACAAAGGCTGGGTTTTCTTTGGGCTTGGAGGAGGAGATGGTTTGGCTATATCTACTTGCATGTCAGCCACTTTCTGCAATATAGGTTTAGGCATATTTCCAGTAGCCAGGAAGAGTTTGAAAGCAACATCAGCTTTCTTTGCAGTTGCTTTAAACAAATACGCTTTCGTCGTTTCCAATTGACAAACATGGCAAATAACTTGAGGTAAACCATCGTTTTCGAAAGCCTAAAATAGATGTAAATATTTTACTTTGTTTCACATAGTTTACTTTTGATTTTAGTTTAGTTCAGAAATTGCTACGTTTGTATACAAACCTCAATAGCACAGCAGGACATAATCTGTAATGGGAGCGGTATTAAATTATTAGGTTCATCGACGTTGTTTGTTTGATAGATATTTGAAAACGGGCCATTTTCGTCTAAACACAGTCGGCATATTTTCATGGCACGTAGGATGGTAGCGCGCTCTTCCATTGCGAAAGAGTTGGTTTTCAAACGGTGCACTTCCGAAGTTGTTGAGAAGCGAAAATCTATAACTTCAGTAATGTTACAGCGGATCACAAAAATGGTGGTCGGCTTGGCTTGGGTACATCAAATTATGCGCTATAGTTGGGAAAAGCGGCATCTAGTTGCAGTTTCCTTGCGAAATTTGCATCTAGCGACCTCTATATAAACTTTACCTACATGTCAATAGAGTGCACCACTTGCAAGAATTTCGAAACTCACTAAGAGCTATCATTGTTCTTACTATATTTTTATATACCCATATATAATTCCACAAGCGGCGGCTTGCCGCGTTGTGGAGCTCGGTGCTCGTTTGATCACTGCAGTTAAGCAACGTCGGACGTAGCTAGGCGTTGGGTAGATGATTTCGCGGTAAAAACGCGAATGAAGGTTGGGCGATTCGCTTGCAACGGTCCCCGGAAAAAAACCATATGCACAAAAAGTTCAGAGAGGATTGGGCCGGGTGAAAGTTACTATTCCCTTACACCACTATGTGGTAGAAAAAGGTTGTTGAATAAATAAATAAATATAATTCCTTTGGTACTTTTGCTCGAATTACACACACGTGCCTTACAGTAGCAGTTTCCTAGAAAAGAAATCTAATTACCTCCATAAAAGCTTTACCTACACGTCCACAGAGTGCGCCATTTGTATTACTTTCAAAAAATACCAGAAGATATCGCTGTTCTTATTATACTTTGAGAAAGCCTGGTGATTTGGCTCGATTTACACAAACGTGTCTGTGACGTGTACACAAAACTTCTCCACTGGTACTTCGCAATCCGTTCGACCGCCAGTCTTCCATCGCAACATAGCCAGAAAAGTCAAAACTTTGAATTGAAACCACCTGAAATGGCATCATCAACCTTAACAACGCTTACCATCTTGTTATCTGTGGCATCTTTGTCCTTCGCCAACGTCTGCTCGTCGCCGGAGGTAACCAGCAAAACATTCACCACCCAGGATGCCACGATCGTCGCCAACATTGCTTACATTAGCGAATTCACCATCAAGTGTGCTGCTGGTTCTGCTGGCAACTTGTACGCCGAAGTCGAAGGTGGTATTGTGCCCGTGTCCATCATTGGAAGCAACCAGTATCAGGTGAGCTGGACGGAGGACACCAAGACGGCACGTAGTGGAGACCGTACGGTGCGTATCTTCACTGAGGATGGTGCCACTGCCTACCGCAAGGCTGCACGTGCTGGTGAATGCACCGCAAGCATCGAAACCCTCACCGAGATTGTCGTCAACCATCCTGGTGCTTTCTACGGTCCATGGTTGAAGAGTGAATTCTTGGCGATCATCATGTCCATCGTCGTTGCCTATGTTGCTATTAGTTCCAAGTCTAAATTGTCTTCATAAGATTTATAGAAAATAAATTATTAATTTTGTACGTAAAAATAAATCTTTTGATTGTTATTTAAATTTTTAAACACATTTCCATGTTTTTCTGGTCATATTTTCTTTATCTAGTAAGAATTTCTCTATGATTTCTTACTTTTGTTGAAAAGACGAACATTTTTATAACAATCCCTCGAGTTTCATTTAATTACATTATAATCAAATTATTCTCTCAATCAAGTTTGATTACTTTAATTGTTCAGGTTTATTTTTAGAGTCTTACAATTATTAAGAAAGCAATAATAAGAAACAAAAGTGGGTAGCTTGAATAATTGAAGGTTAATTGTAAGTGGATTTAGCCGAGCGGTCATACGCAAACTCCGACATGCACCGAAAGGCGACAGCGTCATAAATTCACTGGAAGGGTGGCTGTTTGCCGGCATTCATTGCCATTATTGGTGCGGCGTGTGTGGGCTTCACTAAATGTTCTCGGTCGTTTCTGAGCTCTGATTCAGAACGTACTTTGGTTAGTGCGTAGCTCCAGCGTATACGTGCCACTCCTAACAAATCATGCCACGATTCGATGTTGTTATTTTCGGAGCAACCGGCTTTACCGGCAAGAATACCCTGAAGTACGTGGACGCCCTCACCAAGGATAATGGCCGAAACTACACCTGGGCGGTGGCCGGTCGTTCCGAATCCAAACTTCAAGCTGTCCTCAAGGAAATCAGCGATAAAATTGGTACGCATTTGTTGCTAAGCGTTCAGACTTAGGCTATCTAAATATGTTTAATGCTTATGAAATCATGAGTTACCATTTCTCAACGTGTTAATATTGTGACCAAGGTTCTAAACGAAAATATGTTTCAGAAAAGGATTTATCCAAAACTCCTTTGATCATTGCTGATGTTAATGATGAAGCCTCCTTGGTGAAGATGGCTCAACAAGCAAGGATGGTTATCAATATTTGTGGGCCTTACAAGTTCTTTGGCGAGGCTGTTGTTAAGGCATGTGTGGAAAATGGTTGCCATCATGTTGATGTTAGTGGTGAGCCTTTGTACATTGAAACAATGCTGTACAAGTATGATGCACTAGCAAAGGAGAAAGGAGTCTATATTGTTAGTGCCTGCGGATTTGATAGCGTCCCTTGTGATCTGGGGCTCATTTTCCTGCAGTCCAAGTTTGAAGGAACCATCAATTCTGTTGAGACTTACATGAATGTGAGGGAAGAAGGTTCCCCGACACCTGGAGCATCTATGAACACAGGCACTTGGGAGTCTGCCGTTCACGGCGTGGGAGAATTTGACGAGCTGAAAAGTTTGCGTGCGAAATTGTTCCCTACGAAACTCCCTAAATTCCAACCCAAGTTGGCGTTGCGAGGATTTCTTCATAAATCCCCTTTTGATAACAAGTACGCCATGCCATTTATGGGATCTGATAGAAGCATAGTCCAACGTACTCAGCGCTATCTCTTTGAGGAGGAAAAGAAACGTCCTGTTCAAATCGGTTGCTATTTCACTGTTGAAAGCATTTTCTACGTTTTGGTGTTTGGAGTCATGGGAGCAATATTCATGTTATTGACAAAGATTCAATTCGGGCGCACCTTATTGTTGAAGTATCCTTCCGTTTTCTCTCTGGGGATGTTTTCCAAAGATGGTCCATCAGAAGAGAAGATTAAGAAGACTAGATTTTCTTATACATTAATGGGTGAGGGCTGGTCTTCCAAGATGGAAGATCCCAACGAAGAATTTACTACTAAACCTGACAAGAAGATGACCGCTCAGGTCAGTGGTGCCAATCCAGCATATGGTGCTACTTGCTTGGCGTTAACTGTATGTGCTTTAACTATTTTGGATGATCCTGACAAACTCCCGAAAAAGTAAGACCACTGTAATTTACTGTTAATCCCATTTCGTTATAAATTTATTTTTGCAGTGGTGGCGTCTTTAGCACAGGAGCAATTTTCCATAAAACTTCAATTATTGACGAATTGCATAAGAATGGAATGACTTTTGATATTATCGATGATCAGAAATAGACCCGCCGATACTCTTCAAATATTATTAATGTTATCTTTGTATTCTAACTGCTTTAGGACTTCATTGAAAATGAGAATAATGTGTTAGTTTGCGCTTATATTTTTCTATAAATTTGTATTTATAGCATTCATTCCTTATAAAATGACGGAATATATGTATTTGTAGGGAAACTGCTGTGTTAATGTGTTTTACCAATTGAATTTGTGGCGTTTGTTTTGAAAAATTCCATACACTTTATAAGCACATCCGTGTCAAATGTTAAACAAGTTTAGTCGTAGTACCGTGGAACACGTAAATATGACGAGAATTTATGTGTTACATTTTTATCTGTTATATGCTTTCGATGTCACATACATTCGATAGTGATTTTTTAATATTCACTAGTTGTTTCTTCTCGCGCGTCATGTCGCGATACGACCTTGTGATTTTCGGTACAATCGGCATACAATGAAGTGTATGGATGGTCTTAACAAAGACAATTGTCAAAACTTATGGCAGTCCTCAAAGTAACCGGAAAAACGTTATTTCGTTAGTGACGAAGTTGTACACTAAAATGTTGTTCCAGAAAATGATTTATCCAACACTACTTTGATCATATCTGATGTAAAAGAAGAGGACACCGTTCAGAAGTTTTTTGGCGAGGCGGTTGTCAAGGCATGCGTGGAAAATGGTTGCCATCATATGGATGTTAGTGCCGAACCTTTGTAAATTGAAACAATGCAGTACGAGAATGATGCACTAGCAAAGGAGAGAGGAGTCTATATTATTAGTGCCTGCGGATTTGATAGCGTTCCTTGTGATTTGGGACTTATTGACAAAGTTTTCTCTCTGGGGTTGTTTATCAACGATGGTCCAACAGATGAGAATCTTAAGAAGGCTAAACTTTCTTATGCATTAATGGGTGAAAGTTGGTCTTCCAAGATAGAAGATTCCAACGAAGAATTCACAACTAAGCCTGACAAGAAGTTGCTTGCTCAGGTCAATGGTACCAATCCAGTATAGTGATACTTGCTTGGCGTTAACTGTATGTGCTTTAACTATTTTGGATGATCCTGATAAAATTCCGAAAAAGTAATACCTCTGAAATAAAGTGTCATTCTTATTTCGTTACATATATATTTTTGTAATGGTGGCGTGTACAGCACAGGAGTAATTTGCCACCAAACTTCAATTATTGACG